>QRFJ01000379.1:528988-679739 GCA_006176705.1 Cocos nucifera
AAGTACTTGACTTAATTGAACAAATAGATTAGCTTAATTAAGAATTAAGTTAAAGGGCATATGCGATTAAACAGTTGACTATGTCTAGCTAGCACTGGACATGAGATGCAGATTTAATTCCGGGGATGATTATGATCGAATCTTTGATCCAAATAATTCATGAAAAAATGAATTCAAATGTTAATTATTTCAGATTAGATCTGATTTAATTAAACTTAATTTAATTAGGCTTAATCAGGTTGAAAATCTAAGTAAGACTGGGGCCTGAACCCAAATTAGATTGGGTCAGCAATCTATTTGAAATTGGTTCAAATATGGTTCGAATTAGATTCGAATCGGGCTTGAAATGGATTAGATCATTAGAGACCCAATTAACTGGGACTCTCTCTCTTTATAGCCGACCAAGAAAAGGAGAGGCGTTGGATTTTGCGCCCCCCCTCTTGGGTGTGCACGTGAGAGAGGGGTGCCATAATGTAGTGCCAATACTTCATCATGAAGTATTCCTATTTGGATATGGTTAGGACCAGGAGTCCTAACGAAATTAGGTTTGATCTAAATCCTTGGGCGTCAACTATATGAGGGAACCCCTTGGCCGCTAAATATCTTTTTTTTTTTCCTTGGTTTTTGTGCGACAAAGCAAGAGAGAGCTAGAGGTGGGCGGCAAGTCCTTCTTCTTCTGCACATCTAGGAAGATCTTAAGATCTTTTTCCTTTTCTTGTTTCCTTTCAGAAAGGTGTGATGTCTGGATCTTCATCTATCTTTCTTACAGTGCCTGACGTGTGCGCGAAGTAGAGGGCCTGTAATTCCGGGCCTAGTAAGGCATTTAATTCAAGAAACCCCGATATCCGCTAATTTTGTTTTAAACTTGAATCTATTCATCCGATCCATAAAAATCCAGTTCTTAATCGGATATTTTCCTTGGGGTTTTGTTGTTAACCAAGGTTACCCTAGACCTCACAGGGAGGCTGAAGATTATCGCCTCAAGGTTGATATCCCTGCTTTTAGTGGGCATGTCAGCATTGAGGAGTTCCTTGATTGGCCATACGAGGTCGAAAAGTTTTTTGAGATGATGAACGTGCCGGATGAAAAAAGAGTTAAGCTGGTTGCTTAAGGGAGGAGCTGCTGCTCGGTGGGACGATACGCAAATTAAACACCAAAGGCAAGGCAAGGAGCGTGTGAAAACCTAGGAAAAGATGAGAAAATTGTTGAAAGGTAGATTTTTGGCTCCTGATTATCAACAATATCTATTCCAGGAATATCAAGGCTGCACACAGGGTACAAAGACGGTGTCAAAATACACACAGGAATTTCTTCGACTTTTAGCTCGTTGTGATTTGTTAGAGAGAGAGCAGCAGGCTAGAAGGTACCTTAGTGGCCTTAAATATTCAATTCAGGAGAAGATTGGCCTTCAAACAGTCTGGTCAGTCGATGAAGCTCACAACTTGGCACTCAAAGCGGAAAGGCTTTTGTCACGTCAACCGGCGAGAGCGCAACCCAACCAATAGTTTTCTTCTAATGCTTCTCATCCATATGCAAGGAAGGAAAAACAGATTCATTCGTCTACCAGTCAGGCAACTGATGGCATGAAGCCGCAAAGTCCACAAGTGGAGCCAGTTCCAAAGACAGATTCAAAAGTACTGGTGTCATTTGCTACCGATGCCTTGAGCATGGTCATACTTCCAATGTTTGCCCTATGCGCCAAATGGTGAGAAAAGGATGATCGCGGAGGTAGAGTTGAATTTGAATTGGCAGATGCCAAAAATATCGAGGAAGAAGGCAAGAGAATTTCTTGTGTTGTTCAAAGGCCGTCGTATACACCCAGGCAAGAAACGTTTTCGCAGTGGCATCTCAGAGTGTTCTGTCAACAATAAGGTGTGCAACTTAATCATTAAAGGTGGAAGCTATGAAAATTGTCTCCTAGGCACTAGTGGATCACTTACAGTTACAAACAATGCCACACCCAGAGACTTACGACCATGGATGGATCAAGACGAACGGTAAGTAAAATTTGCCAAGTTCCAATTTCAATTGGAAAATTTTATAAGGATGATGTTGCTTTTGAAGTAGTTGATATAGATGCTAGTCATGTTCTATTGGGAAGGCCTTGGAAATATGATGTTGATGCTACTCACACAGGGGTAGAAAGAATTACTATTTATTTGGTTAGAAAGGTAAGAAAATTGCCATCATTCCTGAAGAAAGAGAAGCTGGCAAGCCCAACATTTCCCTAGAGGAGGGAAAAGCTTTGTTTTCTATTGTCAGCAGCGAAAAGGAACTAGAGGGTGAGGCCTACGCACTTGTTGTGAAGGGAGAGGAAGCACTTGCAGTGGATGTTCCAGCTTGTGCAGCCTTTATTGGAGGAATTCAAGAAGATGGCCCAAGATAACTTACCAGATGGTTTGCCATCTATGCATGACATTCAACACCACATTGATTTAGCTCCTGGAGCTAGCTTGCTAAACCTACCGCATCATAGGATGAATCCAATTAAGAGTAATATTTTGCAAGAGGTGGAAGAGTTAGTCCGCAAAGGCCATATTCCGGAGAGTATGAGCCTCTGTCCAGTCCCTGCATTACTAGCACCTAAGAAGGATGGAGTTGGCGACTATGTGTTGATAGCCGAGCTATCAACAGAATCATTATCATGTATAGATTTTCTATTCCCCGGCTTGAAGATATGCTAGGCAACTTGGAGGGTTTCACAGTATTTTCGAAAATCAACTTGCATAGTGGGTACCACCAAATCCGCATTAAGCCGGAAGATGAGTGGAAGACTGCTTTAAAACAAAGGACCTGTGCAAATGGCTTGTAATACCATTTGAACTGTCTAATGCCCCTAGCTCATTCATGCGGCTCATAAATCAAGTGCTCAAACCATTCATTAGGAAGTTTGCCGTGGAATATTTTGATAATATTTTGATTTATAGCCGCAATGAAAATAAACATCTAGGCCATTTAAGGGAAGTACTCACTATGCTGCGGAAAAATAAGATGTATATTAAGCTTTATGACTAGCAACCTAGTTTTCCTCGATTGTTAGTGTTAATGGAATTCTGGTCGATGAAGAGAAGATTCGTGCAATTCAGGAGTGGCCTAAACCTAAGACTACAACTGAGGTGTGCAGCTTTCATGGTTTGGCTACATTCTACAAGAGGTTTATCAGAACTCCAGCAACATTGTGGCACCAATGACAGATCGCCTGAAGAAAGGGAAATTTGAGTGGACTGCGGCTGCTGATAAAAGTTTTATTGAAATCAAGGAGAGGCTGATTACTGCTCCAGTTCTAGGCTTACACAATTTTGAGAAAATATTCGAGATTGAATGTGATGCTTGTGGGGTTAGAATTGGTGGAATTTTTTCTCAAGAAGGGAGGCCAGTTTGCTTCTACAGCAAAAAGATTAATGAAGCACGGCAAAAGTGGCCAACCTATGAGCAAGAATTGCATGCAGTGTTTCATGCTTTGAAACAATGAGAGCCATATTTACTTCCGAAGGAGTTTGTGATTTATTCTGACCATGAGGCTCTAAAACACTTGAAGAGCCAGTAGCATGTTAATAAGGTTCATGCCAGGTGTGCTTCTTGCTTTGAGCAATTTGCATATGTTATGAAATATAAGTCTGGGGCTACTAATAGAGTGGCAGATGCTTTGAGTAGGAGGATAGTTTTACTGACTACTTTGAGCAGTGAGGTGGTTGGATTTGATTGCTTGAAGGAGCTCTACGAAGGAGATGATGATTTTGGAGAGATTTGGGAGAAATATTTTAAGAAGGAATCAACCGGTGATTTTTATTTTATAGATGGTTACCTATTTAAAGGCAATCGTCTGTGCATTCCTGGGAGATCCTTGCATAACAAGATTATTCGAGACCTCCATGGTGGTGGACTTAGTGGACATTTTGGAAGGAACAAGACTATGAAGGATGTCGAGCAGAGATACCATTGGCCACAACTGAAGAAAGATGTTGGGAATCTTGTTCGTAGGTGCCAAGTTTGTCAGGTAGCTAAGGATCAAGCGAAGAATATGGGATTGTACATGCCGCTGCCTGCACCAGAAAATATTTGGGAGGACCTCTCTATAGACTTTGTCCCCGGACTACCAAGGACTCAACGGGGAGCTGACTTAGTCTTTGTGGTAGTTGATCGCTTCTCCAAAATGAGGCATTTCATTCCATGCAAAAGGACTAGCAATGCAGTGCACGTGGCTAAGCTATTTTTTACGAAATTGTGCATTTACATGGTATTCCAAAATCCAATACATCGTGACACCAAGTTCCTTGCTCATTTTTGGTTAACTTTGTGGAAGAATTCGGTACCAGCTTGAAGTGCAGCAGTACTGCCCACCCACAAACAGATGGATAGACTAAGGTAGTGAACAAAACTCTGGGCAGTTTGATTCGGAGTATATGTGGCAAAAAGCCAAAGCAGTGGGATAATGCTCTTGCGCAGGCTGAGTTTGCATATAAACAGCCTATCCATAACTCAACAGATAAATCTCCATTCGCTGTTGTGTATACAAAGACTCCCATGCAAGCTCTGGATCTGGTGACGTTGCCAAAGAGGCATGGAGTGTGCGTGGTTGCAAATAAGATGGCGGAACAAGTCTAGATCGTTCAACTTGAGGTGAAGAAGAAACTTAAGGAGTCAGATGCCAAGTATAAAGCAGCAGCTGACAAACACCGACGGCCACAAGAATTTTAAGGAGGGATGGTCATGGTGTTCTTGCACAAAGAACGCTTTCCTGTAGGAGCTCATCATAAGCTCAAACCAAAGAAGTATGGTCCCTACAAAATTTTGAAGAAGCTGAATGACAATGCTTATGTGGTCGATCTACCAGCAAAGATGACAATCTCCAAGACATTTAATGTAGCTGGTATCTGCAAGTACTATCCGCCTGATGGTTTGCTTTATCCTGAGAAATAACTCGAGGGCGAGTTCTTTCTAAGTGGGGGAGACTGATGCTGAACAGAAATACTGAGGATTAAAGGAGAATGATAGGATCAACAGCTGTCAAGATTGGTCAAGAATAAAACTATAATCATGGTTCTTTCTTTTTAGGTAGCTAGCCAGCTACAGTATATTTTCTGATATTCTATTTTCTTATTTAGCCATACCATATTTCTTGATTTTCAAATGCCATATTTAGGGGTTTTCAGATTTTAATGTTATTTAATGCTACTTAGCCACAATCTGGCTATAAATAGCCCTCGTAAAAGCTCAATTGAGCAGTGGACCATTCAATCAAAAAAAGTTTTTCAGACTTTGTCTATTGTCCTCTTGTTTTCAAGAAATCATTCTTTGAATTCAAATTTTGTCAGCTCACTTGTTACTAGGGGACTATAGTGCCTTTTCGGGGTTGGTTGAATCACGAATGCCAAGTCCATGAAACAAGGCCTTCAACTCTGATTCATCCTTATTTTCATTTTGGGTTCAAGAGGATGGTAATTGTCTTAGAATTCCTTAAGTTCCCAGGTATATAGTACACTGGGCTCAGACTATGGCTCCAGGAGAGCTGGTGGTTTGCTAGGTTTGTTCTTTATCCTAGCCCCTTCTTGAATGTCTCTAGGGTAGGAGTCATCTATGATTATTTCTTCTCTATGATGCTTTGGGAATGTTCCAAAATCCTTTCAAGTAGAAAGTTTGACAATTGTAGTTCCCATTTGATACTTTTCAAGTAACAGCCTTCCTCTCTGTTAAAGCTTTCCACATTCACCTAAATTCATGGTTCGATTTGTGTATATATATATATATATATATATATATATATATGAATCTTTTTAAAGCAAACAAAAAAAAAAAAAAAAAAAACACTATCTAAAATTGAAACTTTAGCCCATGTACTTGAAGAGATAAAGAAATAATAAAAATGATCGTAATCACCAAAACAAAACTTTCTATTAAGCAAAGTGTAGGCATGGCTAGTTCTAGTAAGTTTTCATCACAACTGGAAAAACCGCCTGAAATGAACAATATGATGTTTCAAGGGTCACTTCCTAATTCCGATTCTGATTTGGTGGAAAACAAATGATTTCACCTGAGACTTCAAATCTTAATTTTCATAATATATCGGAATGTCCTAGGTTTTTAAACAAACAATGCCTCATTAGACTAGATATGATGGATTCTTCTTTAAAAGTGGTCTATCATGACGAGGCCATCATGATCCCATCCTTGTGAACCAATCCAAGCAGCCAAACTGGTGCCTACTACATTTGCAAATGCAACCTGGTGACCACCCATCAAACCAAGGCAGTCGCTGTTGCTTGCCAAGATGTATTGTGACTTGCAAGCTCTCGCATATGCAACCAAGCCAGCCAGCATATGCAGCCTACACGCATACCATTCTTGATGATAATCTATGTTGCATGGACCCAAGTTTGTGTTTGGTGCTGGCTAACTTTGGGGTTCGTTCAATATCTATGAATTTCTCCTTGCAGAACAATATCCAAGAATCAAGCCAGTATCCATGCCTAAGTGTTGAGTGCAAATACTGAAGGCTAAACCAAATTGTTTGGGTAACAAAAATGGTTATGGATCATAATCAAACAAGTCCTTGTTTGAAGAAGATTCAATCTTTTAGCGTACTTTCAAAGATCAGTAGCCAACATACTGAAATGTTTAGTTTGTTAGATATAGCATTAATCTTAGTTACAAGTCACGAATTTTTGTCACCTGTATCTGATTGATCATCATTAAATGATGGGTAGAGTTGTTTATCGCATTAGCATAAAATTATATTTGACCAACATTTGCATATAAATATTGTTATTTTTAGGTTAAGTCATGCTATGTTGAAATAGATTCTCAAATAAGAGGAAAAGTATATACTTGAAGTTTCTAAATTTTCTCTAATTTATTTCTCATTTTCTACTAATTAATTTTTATAAATTTTATTTACTTCACATATTTTATAATACCAAAAACATATTGCAGCTGCTTTTGAAAACCTTGCTTCTGACCACTGAAACTTGTTTCCCTCTATCATAGAAGTCTTTGACTCACTAAAGATGGCCTTTAAATGTCACTACGAACAAAATTATCTATTGTGGAACGTTGTCTTCTCCAAATTGATCAAAATCACTCAAAATTCTCTCCTTCAAACATTCCATTTTTTCTTTGATGATCAAAATTATCAACAAATATGAAAGTATTGTATACATATATTACACCACACTAGCAATCATCATGCTAGTTGAGAATCAAAAATATAATGAATAAATATATTCTCTAGGCCAGTTCTCATTAGTATAAAAATTAAAGTGGTTTCCAAGAAGTGAGCCACTAAACACTGTAGAACCCACATAGATGAACTATGAACTTAACCTAATAAGATTAGCATGTATCTACCCCTTTTATCTATGCCGCATATGCTACAAAATTCATAAACAAAAACAAACATCGGTCTAGGAGAACCAAAATGTAGTTATGGTTCTTGTTGATGTGAAATCTGGTTGTCGTCGGAGAAGTGCTAGAGTCGAAGAAGATGAGATCGCCGTTGGTAACCTGCAAAATGAGTCTCGCTCAGAGCTTGGGGTGGTGGCTCCGGTAAGACCCTTCGATGATCAAGTCAGCTTTTTCGGCCAACAAAAATAGAGTGCTCAGTCAAGAAAGTTACAGAGTTTCGAAAAGAAGAAGAGAGTCTAGAGAAAACGTATCTGAAGGGTTCCTTTTATAGATGGAGCATGTAATAAACTGATAGCGACAGCCATAACCGTCTGATAGTGGGCTGCTCAGATCACGCCAAGTTTGCTACGGAGAATGGTATCTGTTGTCGCGACTTGCTAGTCGAGAGTGGTGTCCGTTGTTGTGACTTGCCAATCTATTGAGATTTACTAGTTAAAGTTTGGATGGAGTAGACGTCGGTTGGTGAAGAACTTCGAGTTATATCAATTTCAGAGGAGTTCGGACTCCTCTAAGGCAGCCTGTGTGTGAGTTGATTCGTGCTGTGTATGGAGCCGGATTCGAGGGGAGATCTTTCTGGACGACTGTTGAAAGTTCGACCGGAAGGGGTTCGGAAGTCCTGCGACTGGAGAAATCTTTGAAAGAAGTCTGTTGGAGATGTCCGAACGTGGATCCGTTGGGAGGATCCGGAAGTAGGTCTGTTGGAGGAATTTGCATGTAGATCCGTAGGAGAAAAGATCTGAAGAAAAATTTATCCGATAGAGGGATCCGACTGAAGGCGAAGTTCGGAAGGAGTTCTGCTGTTGGAGAGGCCCGGAAGGGGCTCAACTGCTGGAGAGGTCTGAAAGGAGCTCGGCTGCTGGAGAGATCCCAAGAGGAAGAATTTACGATCGAAGCTCCTCTATAATTACCAGTCACATCAGGCTAAGCATCAGACTAGACTTCGATGGGAGCGGGGTTTATCCCCAACAATATCCTCCTACTCTCGAGTTCAAAATTCAAAGGAAGGAAGAAAAAAGGTGACTGTCGAAGTCCAATCTCGGGTTTCCGCGCTTGTCATTTTTCAGTCAGGTGCTGAACTTCTTTAATCATTTTTGGAGTGGTCATCTTCTGAATAGCCTAGATTTTCTTCGGATTCGCCTAAATCCTGCACCTCGACACCATAAATTTTAAAAACTTTTTTGATGTCACACCGAATGCGTACTTGGTTGGATTCAGCTTCATCTTATACTTTTTAAGTGCACTGAAGGTCTCTTCGAGGTCAGTGATATGATTTATTGAAGCTCGGCTCTTGACGAGCATGTCATCCACATACACCTTCATATTTTGGTCGATCTGCCTCTTGAAGGTTTTGTTGATCAGACACTGGTATGTTGCCCTTACATTTTTGAGTCCGAAAGGTATAACTCTATAACAGTAAAGACCACGATCAGCAATAAAAGTGATTTTCTTTTCATCCTCTGGCACCATCTGTATTTGGTTATAGCCAAAAAAGGCATCCATGAAGGTGAGGAGCTCGTGGGCCGAAGTTGCATCCATCAGTTGATCAATCTTGGGCAGGGGGTAGCTATCTTTTGGGCAAGCTTTGTTCAGCTTTTTGAAGTCTATACACATCCTCTACTTGCCATTTGCCTTTTTGATGAGCACCACGTTTGAGACCCAGCTCGGGTAGTTAAATTTTTGGATGAATCCGACCTTAAGGAGCTTATCAACTTCTTCTGCAATTGCTTTCTGCCTCTTCAGAGCGTGGCTATGCATATTCTCTTTTACTAGCCGACACTTGGGATCAGCAGCCAGCCGATGTTCCATGACCTCGACATCAATCTCCGGCATATCCATTGGGATCCAGGAGAAGACGTCCGCATTTTTCCGAAGGAAGGTAATGAGTTGCTCTCGAACTTCATCCCCCAAGTTGGAGCTGATCTACATAGTGTGCTCCGTATTTCCATCATTTAATAGGATAGAAATGAGGTCTTCGACAGGCTCTTCCTATCCTCCATAAGGTCATCGCGGACATCCAGTCCATCAACAGGACAAAGGCTGAGCTGAATGTTTTTCTATAAGGCCATGGAGTAACAGTGCCTCATCAAGGTCTGGTCTCCTCTGATCTCTCCAATCCCATGGCTTGTTGGAAACTTCACCTTCAAATAATATGTTGACACTCTACCTGAAGTGCATTTAGACCAGATCGATCGAGGATCACATTATAAGCCGATGGGGCTTTCACTATCAGAAAGTCTATTTATACCCTGGACTGCCTTGGATATTGTCTTGCAGCCACAACCAAAGTTATTATACCCTCAATTGGTACCGCATCATCGATAAAGCCCACTAATAGAAAGTTTATCGACCCCAACCGACCATCAGGTATAGATATTTTAGAGAAAGTATCATAAAATAAGACATCTGTCAAACTTTCATTATCAACAAGGACACGATGTACATCATAGTCTATGATATTTAAAGTAATTACAACCGCATCGTTATGTGGAAACTGAACTTTCTGGGCATCCTCGTTGGTGAAAGCGATGGGCTCCTCAGTTCTCTGTCGCTTCTCGAGCTCTGCTGGTCCACTAGCCTCCCCTCATCAAGGTCCTCTAGAGATGGTGTTGATGATGCTAAGGGGTAGCCGATCCGTCTGCCGCTCCTCCTCCCTCAGCAGCTCAGGTTACGGTATTGCCCTTGGTCGATCCTATCTTCCTTCGGATCGATGCCGCAGGAATCGATCGAGCCTTTCTCGCCTGATGAGCTTCTTGATCTCGTCTTGGAGCTGGATACATTCTTCTATATTATGATCATGGTCATGATGATAGAGGCAATACTTGTTGGGATTATGCTTACCGAAATGAGAGTGCATCCTCTTCGATCTAGGTAGTTGCTCCTTGATCTCCATAAGTACTTGTATTTGTGGAGCATTGAGGGGGTCATAATTGTGGAACCTTCAAAGGGGGAAGCCCCGCCGCACCCCACTGTCAGGGCTTACCTGCTTCCGAGCCTGGGGAGGGGTTCGGACTTGCTTGTGCTCAAGGAAAGTTCAGGAGCATGGCCGAACCTCATTTGGCTTCCCTTTAGATGTGGGCCTACTTGGCTCGCCCATTTGCCATTCTTCTATGATTTCATTATCCTTGGCCTTGAAGGCCTCTTCTGCTCGGGCATAGCCTTTAACTCGAGCTAACATATCAGCAAAATTTCTGAGATACTTCTTCTCCAGGGAGAGCAATAGGTTGTTCTTTTGAAGGCCACCTTTTAGTACGGCCATAGCGACAGATTGGTCTAGATTTCGGACTTCTAGGGCAGCTGCATTGAAGCGGTTGACATAAGCTCAGATAGATTTTTCTTCTTGCTGCTTGATGTTCATGAGGGAGTCGGAACCTCGGCGGGGCATCGGTTGCTGATGAAATGAGCCATGAACTGGTGGCTCATTTGATCAAAGGAAAAGATGTAATCCGACTTAAGGGGCAAATACCAATTTTTGATTGCTCATTTCAAAGTGGATGGAAAGGCTTGGCAGAGGATGGCATCTGGTGTGCCATCGAGCAGCATCATCGTCCGAAAGGTTTTCAAGTGATCGACCGAATTGATAGTCCCATTGTTGCTCTCGAATTGAGGGAGCTTGAAGTTCGGTGGGATGGATTCCCGCATGATGCGGTGAGAGAAAAAAGGGTCAGTACAGATATCATTACCATGGGAGGGGGAGCACGGTGGAGTTTCTCGATCTACTGATTCATCTCTTACAGTTTCTAATTTAGGAGATCCTCTCGATCGCGAGTCTCCAAGGTCTTCTAACTGAACGAAGGCAAAGTCCCCGTAGGGATAGAGTCATGATCAGAGCAGGAGCTCTAGACCCTCTACTTTTCTTTTTCGGAGGTCACCGACTGGCTAGCCCAAGTCGGCCATCCCCAGACCGAATCATAGGGCTCCGGAGAAGTCTGCTCCGACCGAATTGGTGCCAGAGGTTACTACTACCGCATGACCTGTATTGCTTTCGTGAGGCCGCGAACCTACTGGACTAGTAGGTTGAATTGCTCTACATCCACCATTGTTGCAGTTGAAGCTTGCATTGCCAGGGATGAAACAGGGACAGGTAGATCTGGATGGGATCTAACTGTGGAGGCCATTGATCGTCGGGTTGAAGCTTTTCTAAGGACCATCTTTTTCGGAAAGAAGGACTCTGGAGGAGAAGAAGTAGAGATTTTTATTGAGCACTCCTTTAAGAATAAGAAAACCTCAGAAGGCAGAGAGGCCCTTCCTCTAGTGCCATTTCTGTTGATGTGAAATCTGATTGTCGTCGGAGACATGCTGGAGTCAGAGAAGATGAGGTCACCATCGGTGACCTGTAAAATGAGTCTCGCCTAGAGCCTAGGATGGTGGCTCCAGCAAGACCCTCCGATGATCAAGTCAACTCTTTCAGCCCACAGAAATGGAGTGCTCAGTCAAGAAAGTTGCAAAGTTTTGGAAAAAAAAAGAGAGTCTAGAGAAAACATATCTGGAGGATCCTTTTTATAGACGGAGCCTAAAACAAACTGATAGCGACAGTCATAATTGTTTGGTAGTGGGCCGCTCAGGCCATGTGAAGTTTGTTATGGAGGATGGTGTCTTTTGTCGTGACTTGCCAATCGAGAGTGGTGTTCGTTGTCGTGACTTGTCAATCTGTTGAGATTTAATAGTTAAAGTTTGGATGGAGTAGATGTCGATTGGTGAAGAACTTCGAGTTATATCGATCCCAGAGTTCGGACTTCTCTAAGGTAGTCTGTGTGTGAGTTGATTCGTGCTGTGTATGGAGCTAGATTCGAGGGAAGATCTTTCTGGACGACTGTCGGAAGTTTGGTCGGAAGGGGTTCGGAAGTCGTGTGACTGGAGGAATCTTTGAAAGAAGTCCGTCGGAGATATCCGAACGTGGATCCACTGAGGGATCTGAAAGTAGGTCTGCTGGAGGAATCTGCATGTAGATCCACGGGAGGAAAGACCTAAAGAGAATTTATCCGATGGAGGGATTAGGAAGGAGCTCGACTGCTAGAGAGGTCCCAAGAGGAAGAATTCACGATCGAAGCTCTTCTATGATTACCAGTCACATCAGGCTAAGCATCAGACTGAAATTCGCTGGGAGCGGAGTTTATCTCCAACAGTTCTAAATATGTACCTAGAAAGCTCAAAGCAAGTCCAGTACAACAACCTGCAACACCTGCATTAATGACTAAAAGCACAACTACATGTTTATTAGTGAAGATCAATTAACTTTTAACTGGTGAATGGAAAAAAGTATCAAGCGGTAGAAATATCAAACCATCATCTTTTCCTCGCAATCTCTTCAAGAAGCAGACTACAAGGATATGAACTCCAGACAAAATTGCAAATGTCTAATACATGAAATAAAATGAATTAGGCTAAATGTGCCTAGTAGGAAAGGTTGTCACAAGCATTTGAAAATAAAACATGCATGGATCAAGATGAAAGACAACATGCAGAACTAAGGTATACATAAAAAAAAAAAAAAGAAAACATCAAACAACCTTAGCAGAAGATCCCGCATCTGTAAAGGAGCCTTTGAAACCTTTCTTACTCATCAAGCCTTTACCTGATGATGCATCTCATACAAGCAACCTTGGGTGAAAATGTGATAGCTGAAGTAAAGAATGAATGTTCGAGAAAAGAACAAGTTACCATGTCCAAAGTTTAGTTAGTATTAGGGATACAAATAAGCATAAGAACTATAATTAGGCTGCAATTTAATATGCCAGCCTTGCCATTCTTGAAAGAGCCAAGTGAAGCTACGGTTGTGTTATAAGGATGAATTGCAAACATGCCAAAGGCTGGACTAGAGCAAAAATGTGCAATCCTAGTAGTATTCGAACACCTTCTTAAGGTTCATGCATTGAAAATATCATGGCAGGGGCAGACACCGCATGCCCAGGTAGAAGGCCCCCTTGCAGGCAAAAATTTGTGGTGAGCCTCTTTATAAGGAGAAATCTCCGGCAGGCTAACTCTGTTTCCCAGTGTTGCTAATTAGGGTCATATTTTCTTTTAGCATTGCTCCTACAAATATATAACCTTCAGGTTTCATTTTTATCAGTAAACTGTAATCCATAAACTTAAAGTAATTTTTTTCCCTCAGAATACCTATGTATAATTCCATGCAGAGAAGGAAAAGAAGACGGAGCTTCTCATTTCTACATTTGAAGCTTCCTATTCAAAATATCCGAGATTTCCCTGCAACTATAAGTGTAACCCAACAGGCAATTTGGGGTAAAAAACACAATTTTCACTAAAGAAGCAAATAAAAACTCCGGGTAATGGGATCTTTCCTAATTATATGCCATCTTCATATCAAAGGTATTAAAATATCAAAAAAAAAGAAAAGAAAAAAAAAGAGAATAGTACCCTCATTCTCGAATACAAAAATAGTAATTAATCACAACAAACATAAGAAAACACCATCAACCTCGAGACTCCAAAACATAGCCCGCCACTGAGAGATTACAAGGGCAAAATCAAAATATGGACAAAGGGAGAGGGCGCAAAGGAAACTCACTGTAACCAAAGATGGAGCCCATTAAGGCACCGGCAACTGAGTCGCCTGTGAACCTTAGGAGGCAGACGTTATGGTCAGGGTTTATCCCGTCGGAAGGACTGCTAGGGTTTTTGTTCTCAAATTCTTCGGCATGTGATTCCGTCGCCGGGTTGTGAGAGGCTGCCTTGGCCATGTCTGCCGAATCTCCCTCTCTGTCTCTGCCGGCGTGCAGAAGATACAGCGTGCCCTGGAATGCGACCTCTGAGGGCCTGTTCTTTTGCGCAAGAATCTGTATTTCCTGGGTTGTGATAGGCCGCCTGGCCACTGAGGGTAAAACATTTACTCAGAAATTTATACTTTTTTAAATAAATCTTTTTTAAATAATATTTAAATAACAAACAATTTATTTATATATATAATAATTCAAAAATTTATTATCTATATTTTTTTACATTACTAGTTTTCTGGATAAATTGCTAAAATTTACCTATATTTTCCATAACATTTTTTACTATACAAATATTATTATATATTATATTATATTAATATCTTATATTAATATAATATATTATTATATATAATAATATATTTATTATATATTATTATAGTATTATATTAACATAATATTTATATTATATTATATTATATTATATTATGTTAATATCCTACATTAATATAACATAATATATATTATTATATATAATAATATATATTATAATATTATAATATTACATTATCATAATATATTATAATAATATAATTATATAATATAATAATTTATTATAGTATTGTTATATATAATATTCTATATCATGTTATAATATATTATAATAGCTAATAATATAATATAATATGATTATATTATATTATATAATGTTAATATCTTATATTAATATATTATATTACTATAGTATTATATAAATATTATTTATATATAATAATATAATATAACATTATTATATTATATTATGTTAATATCTTATATTAATATAACATAATATATATTGTTATACATAATAAGATATTATTATAGTATTATATTATCATAATATATTATAATAATACAATATACTATATTATAGTAATTTATTATAATATTATAATATAATATTCTATATCATATTATAATATATTATTATAATAATATATTATAATATCTAATGATATAATATAATATTCTTATATTATATTATGTTATATTATGTTATGTTAATATCTTATATTAATATAAAATAATATATATTATTATACATACTAATATATTATTATATTATTATAGTATTATATTATCAAAATATCTTATAATAATATAATATTTTATAATATAATAATTTATTATAATATTATAATATAATATTCTATATCATATTATAATATGTTATATTATAATAATATATTATAATATCTAATATAAATATTATTATATATTATATTATATTATATTATTATCATGATATACTATATTATATTATATTATAAGGTTAAAGGTATAGTAGGAATAAATTAAAAGAATTATTTTTTTGATTGATAGAAAAATGATTTAGCCACCTCCTAGGTGCATAAGATTTTCCTCAATTTCATGGATAAATGCTATTCAAGAAAAAATAATTTTTTCATCTTGAAAAATATGAGAATATAGGCAAGTTGGTCAATAAGAAAGTAGACCAATTTTTTTATGATATTTACCTATAAAAGAATGGGCCCTAAATGCAAGGCTGAGCACATGTTATGCATGTGCAAGTGGATGCACGTAGGACTTGATTGACGATTATGGTTGTAGATCCAAGTAGGTGTGTGGTTAGGGACCCGAGTCCTAATCCATTCTTAGACCTAGAAGTTTGATTTAAGATCGATCAAATTTTAATATCTCAAATTTGAGTTAGAATCTTTAAAAAAAATTAATAACACTCAAAATTATTCCAACTCAACTCAAATATCAATTGGACCATACTCCAATTCGAGTTTGAGCTCAAATTCAAACTTTAGCCAACTTATAAAATATAGAGATGCATATATTATAAATAAAAACAATATTATTAAAAATATATATAAATTTGAATAGGGGCGTAAGCTTATGAGTTGAGTATTTTACTACTCGAGCTCAATTTGAACAACTATTTGAGCTACTTGAGCTCGATAATAACCAAATTAAATCAAACTTGAATAGCTCACGAGCAATTCAACTCATTTATATCCTTAGATAACAAGATGTGAACCTGTCAGATAAGATGTGCATAACAAAGAATATATATTGAATTTAACTACTCAAATCCATACAAAGCTATACTAAATAAAGATTTCATATTGGTGATTTAGGTTATTAAACGTGATCTACTATCTCTAAACCACTTATATACCAAAAAAAAAATTAGAGATCTTTGTTGTGGATCTCATACCAGAATATTATAGTAGGAAGAAAGAAAAAAATAAAAAAGGATACAATCAAGTACGTGGATCAATCCAAAATCTCGCCTCTACGGGGCATGCAAAGCTTCACTATAAAATGAAATAAATATAAGAGGATATTATCCACTCTCAATACTCATATATAATTCTCTCAACTAGAAGCTATACTTACAAAGCTCTCTTTTGGAGATCCTTGAAATGACCGTTGTCCACTGTCTAACTATTTGCTCGAAGCTTTCCTATTCTTATTGTCCACTAGCACCCTCTAATCTACTACCTTCTACCATCTTAGGTCTTAGTCAAACCACCCACACAGCCATTGTCTACCTATAGGCTTTTATAAGCCTTAAACCGAGCTAGGATTGGAGTAATGACTTTGATTTAAACTCAAATAACCCCTGCCCATTAGATCAACTCCTAGATCACGCTCGCAAGCTCCAACCACCATTGGATCATGCATGCAATCTACAAAAAATCCAAAGACTATGTGAAACGGGGTGGGAAACACTCCTAGTCCACCATAGACCGCGTGAAACAGGATGGGAAGTGCTCCTGATCCACGACCACACATGGACCGTGGGAGATTAGGCCCACACACGGTAGGCCCATGCTGGGTCCACTTACGGTCGGCCTGTGTGTGCAGGGCTTGCCAGCACTGGGCTGCATGCCCGCACTGGGCCATAGGCCTGTGCTGGGCTGCACACTTATTGGGCCACATGCCTGTGCTAGGCTGCACGCCCACCTAAGCTATGCACCCATGTGCGTGCTCGAGGCTGGCCCATGCTGTGCACCTAGTGGCCTACCGGCTTGCATTGGCCGTGGGCCCTCTCCGATGGCCTATGGGCCATACCACCCCGCTATTGATATTCTTTCGTACATATCTTCTCTATTTAGATTCTATTTGGACTATTCTTGAGCTCGTTAGACTTCGTTCGTCATCCTGAACCTTGTTATGGGTTTATTATAGAAGAATTTGAGACGTTTTTCTCAACAATCTCCATCTCAACTCGATATTCAGTCTCTACCTATCTGAGAGCTCGTCTTACACCCTCATATCTTGGAGCAATTGCCTACTGATCATGGATGGGCAAACATGAGATTCGAGTCAGGCCGCTCGATCCCATCTTCATTGTAGGCTGTATCCACTTTGACCAAAAATCTGCTCGAAAAAATCTCTTATGGCAATAGAAACTTCACTCTACGACATCGCCTCTCGTCCTCCCAAGTCTCCTATCTCATACTCGATCCATCTCCACCTAGAGCTCCACCTTTCATTAGGCTACGCACCGTAAGGTAGTATCCTCCATACTTTGTTCCTCTTATCACCATGCTATTGTCGTGTATGACCTTTAGAATTTCTCCATCAATTTTTTATCTGAAGTCGGTCAAATCTAGTCTGCTTGTTGAGATTAAATTCTTCTTAAAGCTGGGTATGTATCGGACCTCACCCAACTTCTTCACTATTTCATGATGGAGCTTCATGCTAACCGTCCTGCTATCCTTGATCTCATAGCTCGATCCGTCTGGCAAGAATATAGTACCCATACTAGTCTCTAAGGAGTCAAACAGCTCCTCTCTACAATATTCATGATGGAAACAAGTAGAATCTATAATCTACTAGGAGGAATAAGTAGATACTTGTTGGATATTATATCCTAAAACCAATCATCTAAATTATAGATGGTTGAGCTGATTATAAAATATGCTTGAATTATTTATGAATAAAATTATTATTATGGTATTTCATCCAAGTGCATCTTCCTATCATGAACTCTTCTATAATGAAGTCCTTAGGACTATTTAGACTCGACAAAGGAGGATTTGTTATTTAGTCCTCAAACTTGATCGCGACTAAATGATACGTTGTTATTTAAGATGACAACGTTTATCGAGTATAGATCATTGTATGCCATATGGATTTATTATCCTCTTAACCAAAGAGAATGGAGATACTGGTATGGTATGCAAGTAAAATGTAGGGGTATATTTTACTGATTGTGACTTAACCGTGAAGCTTTTTGCTGTCAAGAGTTGCTCATGAAGGATTTGGATATAAGTGTCTTTTAGACTTAAGATTACCATAGTGACTTGTAAGCAACTCACTATACTTTGGTACCAGACTATCTGAATTTCTAATTTAGTGATGGAAGGTTACTAGGTGTAGTTATGTACTTGTTTAGTCAGTATGTGAGTCAAGATAGGATTGATCCCTCTAAGTGTTGGAGCAAGTGCATCACTATATTTCAATTTAGCAAAATCTCAATCGGGATGGTCCATATGATGGACATTGAAATTTAAAATATAATGTAGATAATTTTTTAGGATTGACAGTTAAACTCTAGATCATTTTTTGAGCATTTGGATCAAGAAAATAAATTATATAGTAACCATATGCCATAGGTTCATGGATGTTGCGATGCAACTATTCGACCTATCCGAACGTCGGATACCATTACTAGATGGTCACATTGATTAGTATAAAATTAATTTTTATATTACTAGCTTAGGGTTCAAACCTATGGGGTTATACATAATAGAAGTTTCTATCTGATCTGATGGTTGATCAAGAATCTCAATGGTCAGAACTCTGTGGTCAAGAATCCCACTAGACTGAAACTCTATAATTGAAAATTTTACTAGACTAGGACTCTATCTTCATGGGTCCCACTAGACTAAAATTCTAATATTATTAAAGGATTAATTAGTAATTAAATTTTTAATTAGCTTAATTTGATTGAGTGATGAGGTTTGGATCAAATCTGATTGAATTTGATTCAATTGGGTTTAATTTGATCAGGGGTTGGACTTGATTAATTTTTAATTTGATCAGATTTTAATTAGAGTGAGTTAAGCCTAATTTGGTTGGATTTGATCTAGTCTAATTGGGTCTGGATAAATTAGTTTGGTTGAAACTAATTTGAACAGGTCAAATTAGATTTAAATTTCAAACTTAACTTCTCCCTACATCATGACTTTGACCCATGTTTTTTCTCTATGCATATTAGGAATATTCATAGGATTTCCCACACTAAAATGGGTTTGGGTGCCCTCCCTCTTTTTTGCCTTTGACCTGGTCCAAATGATTGATGAGGTTGGATTCTTTTGAATTTTGAATTCAAATGAAAGGTTGATTCAAATTCATTCCCCCTTGCACATAGCACTTTGACCACTCTTTCCCTCATGCTATTTCTGATTTCATGTGAGTTTTCTCCATGTAGAAAGAAGGATTTTGTGTGCCCTTGACCTGGTCTTGGCATTGAAGAATGGATAGGTTTGTTGCTTGAATTTTGAATTCAAGCAAGTTGTTGAAACCCCTTCAACCTCCTATCATTATCCTTTCTCCATGCCATCCACCTTCTGTCACACATTTTGATGTGTGTTTTTAGCATGGGCACGTAGAAGAAGAGTCCTTCTACATGTCACCCACCTGGATGGGGCATTGGAAGTGAATAAGAAACCATTTAAATTTAAATTCAAGTGGTTGGTTGAAACTAGTTCAACCATATTTATCTTATCCACTCCATGTGCATTTCCCATTGAAACAATGCCATTTAAAATATGATTTTATGTGTGTGTGCATGGGAGTGCATGAGAAATCTGAGAGGGTGCATGAGGGGTTTCTTAGAGAGAGAAAGTAGAGAGGGGCGCATCTATCTGAGGTGGAAAAGTCAAATAATGAGTTCCTACGCCATACTCCTCATCTCACACAAACATTAAAAGCAGTTTTAAATGTTGTGCATGTGTGAAAGCTGAGGAAGAGTTTCTCAGAAATTAGAGAGTGTGGCATGAGCTTTTGTGAGGTGTGAGATCATAGGTTGGTCACAAAAATCCTGAGAGTGGGGACTCTAGGGTTTTCAGGTGTGGAAAATCCTAGGATTTGGACCTAGGGTTCGGATGGTGAGTTTGAGCGCTGTGAGTGCCCGATCATCATGAAACCTTCCACATCACCTCAACATTCTCCAATCTATGTTTTTTGGCCTTTTGGAGCATATAGGAGATTGGAAGAAAGATGGTCAATTAGATCGATCGAGATCAGCCGTCGAAGGCTCTAGTGAGAAGCTAGCACTCCGGTGGAGCTGGTTGGAATCAAGAGTTCCATGTGGACTGACCGTAAAGGCTAGACAATCATGTAGCTATAGTGCAATGTGAGGATCTTCTCCTACAATTTCAAATTATGGAGTTCAGCTACTCGTGCTTAGGTATTATGTTCTGAACACAAATTGGTCAGCAAATATGATTTGCTAATCGAATGCATTTAATTTTTTAATTACATATCTGGATCCTACTGTAGGATTATTGATATGATCAATGCATGCATAGAATTAATATTAGATTAATTTTACTTTTATTATAATTTAAATTCAAAAATCTTTTCGAAATGCATGCTTTAAATCTTACACGATTTTCATTATTAGTATTAGAGCAAGAGTTACTTGACATGTTTGTATATTAATTAAAAAAATTAAATGTTAGCATATATGATATGTTTTGATCCAGATAACTTCATAATTGAGGATGAATGAGCCACCAAGCCATCCAGTCATAAGAGATAAGTATGGTTTAAAGGTCATCTCCTTCCATTCAGTAGAAATCCCTTATAGCGGTAAGGGTGCCATTGTGAACTCATTTATTAAGATAAATGGTGAAAGAATTTTTATTATTAAAATAATTTTAATTAAAATTAAATATGAATATGCTAGATTAGGTCTAATATATGATTTATGATTTAATTTTTAGTATGCTTTATTTTCTATTATAAAACTAGTAATAAGATTGCTGTTTATGAAATGAGCTGATTCATTTATGAAATGAGTTAATCTATTTGATAAATAAAAAATAAAAATAATTTTTTAAAATTTAAAAATTATTTTTGAAATGTTGAATCCTAATCCATTAGTCCAAAACTTAATTAAAAGAATTAAGTATTGTCTAGTAGTATTTAGAATTATGAATTAAAGATCCTAAGATAAAAGCATAAAACTATGGGTTAAAGGGTTAGATAAATTAGGTCTATTAATTAGATTAGACCTAAGGTTAGTTAAAGAATAGACTTAACTAGAGTAATTGATCAAATATAACCAAATGTTGAATTAGATTAGGTCAAGGATACTCTAGATTCAATTTCAATAGTTATAGTTGGACAAGTCCATATCTTTAACAAAGACCAAGATGGACTTGATTCATGGCTAAGTGGTCGAGCCCAAAATTACTAGGTTGATCAGATTGAACCTAATTAATTGGTTGATATTTAAGATAAGTTTGACAATCTAGACTAGTGATTTTTAATTGGAAGCTATTCGTATTGATTCAATTTTTTATGAGTTAATGGCATATCCCTCCCACTAATCTCACTTTTTCAGCTAACATGGTCGATTAGGATTTGATTAGATTACTTGGTGATTCGAGCTAACCCATGTCATTAGAAATTAGTTTGACTAATTTTAATTAGTAAGACTGAATTAGGTGTCCATGGATCGAATTTGATCCTAGTCCTCATCTATTGACTTGGTGAAGTCAGTGAAAGAATTTGACTTGGTGAAATCGATGGGAGCAAATTGGTCCGTGATTTCTTTATCCTTAAGTCATATATAACTTAAATCCTTCAAATTATTAGGTTCTTTAAAATGATAAAGTTATGAAAATAACAGAGTCATAGCCTTTCATGAAGATGAATAGTAATGAGTATAATTCTCTAGATAGATATTGGAGGTGTCTTACATCTAGTGTTTATTTGGATATTGAAATTACTATCTATCAAATGATGATTAGATCGCACTCTCTGAATAATAATTAGGTTGGCTAGAGCTTTTCTCAGACCTAGTTTTCATTCGTTTGATGCACCAAACTCAATCATGTTAATGGTTAGACCTAACTAGACCTTTTCAGTGGAGGTCATAGCCTACTAAATTGGCTTTTGAAGTAAAATTAAATACTAAAAATTATTTAAAGAAATGATTGATTATGAACCAACCTATAGATGCACACGAGTTGGCCAGAGCTTTTCTCGGGCTCGTTTGTAGTTTATATGGATTCCAATACCCACTAAGGAGTCAGTGTAATTTCTCAAATTGAAGGTAGAGGCTACCAATTCGTAAAAATAGTAGAAGAACATTTAGACTAAAGTTCAAGTCTTTAGAATTAAATAATTTAAGTTCTAATATGGTCTTGTATTTTTCTTTTGGATAAATAGAATGGCTAGTGTAAGTCTACTCCGTTCATTGTTAAATAGTTACAAGCTTTTAAGATCTAATTTCAAGAAGTCTAGTAGTGACCCTAATCAGGTAGACCTGAAGAGGAATTGTCCTCTAGACTCGAATAGGCTGATAGAGAAAAATAGTAAGGAGTTGCTGGGCAAGGATGTTATATGATAACATCTTGCAATTTCACTATTTGTGATACATCTATCTAGGTATTAGATACCGAGAGTTTCGTTCACATATGCAATTCGTTGCATGGACTTCAAATTGGTAGAAAGTTTGAGGATGGTGATAGGTTCCTAAATATTGGGGATGAAAGAACCATTCTAGTCCTAGCATTGGAAACTCTTGAGCTTGTTTTCAAAATAAATAATATCCTTTTAAGTAACTATCACTATTGTCCATACTTTATGATGAACATAATATCTATTAGACTTTTGGCTCAGGATGGTTATAGTTTATCAATAAAGAAAAATTATTGCAATATCAATATGAATGATGTCACAATAATGTAAGAACAATTGAGAAATGATATTTATATTTTATCACAATCTATTAGTATAATGTATACATTAAATAAACACTCAAAACTAGATAATGTCATCTATGCCTATCTTTGACACTATCGGCTTGGTCATATAAACAAGAATAGAATTAATAAGTTAGTCAAGGAGCATATCCTTGACATCAATAATTGTGAATCATTGAATATCTGTGAATCCTATCTTCTTGGTAAGATAACCAAATCATCTTTTACTGAAAAGGATAAATGGGCCACTGATCTACTAGCTCTAGTACATAGTATGTATGTGGACCTATGACTACAAGTGCCAGAGATGGGTACTACTACCTTATAATATTTACTGGTGATCTATCAAGGTATGGGTATGTCTATCTTATGAAGAGTAAATCCGATTCATTTAAAATATTTAAACAATATCGCAATGAGGTAGAAAAATAACTTGAAAAGAGTATTAAAACTCTTCGATCAAACTGAGGAGGTGAATATCTTTTCAATGAGTTTTTGACATATCTAGGAGAGAATAAGATTCTCTTATAGTGGATCTCTCCTAGAACACCATAGCATAATGGTGTGTTTGAAAGAAGAAATTGAACTCTGTTGGACATGATTCGATTTATGATAGGGTTTATGAGTTTGCTGATTTCTTTTTAGAGTTACGCACTTGAGATAGCTTGTTATATTTTGAACAATGTTCCGAGCAAGTTTGTTGTAAAAATTTCATATGAGATATGGACTGGGCATAGGCCGACACTCTCTCACCTTAGGGTTTGAGAATGTTTGGCTTATGTCAAACATTTATAGCCAAAAAAGCTTGGACCTAAGTCTAATAAATATTTATTTATAGGGTATCCTAAGAAAACTAGGGGTTATTACTTCTATCTTGCTAAAGAGAAAAAGATGTTCATCTATAATAGGGCAGTCTTTTTGGAAAAGAAGTTTCTTAGGGAAGGAACAACTGTCTCTAATGTTGAACTTGATGAAGTTTGACAGGTTGAAGAATCGATATATTCTAGTGAACCTATAGAACTAGATTTGATAAGATCAAACCTAGAGTCCATTGTAGAGGCACCCTTAAGGAGATCCGGTAGAGTACCATGTCAGTCGGACGAATACTATGATTTTTTGATTCGGGATGGTGATCCTATCGAACTTGATAAGAACAATGAGAATCCGATCACCTTTATGGATGCCATGTAGAGGATCAACTTTGATAAATGGCTGGAAGCCATGAAGTTCGAAATGGAGTCCAGAAAAGTCAACAGTGTATAGACACTAGTTGATCCACCTGAAGGGGTAAAATCCATTGGATGTAAGTGGATTTTCAAAAGAAAAAAGGATATAGATAGAAAGGTGGAGATCTATAAAGCCCATCTGGTTGTTAAGTAATATCGTCAGCATTATGGTATTGATTATGATGAGACATTTTCTCTGGTAGCAATGTTTAAGTCCATTCAGATTATGCTTGCAATAACAACACACCTAGACTATGAAATCTGGCAAATGGACGTGAAGACAGCTTTCCTAAATAGATAGCTGGATGAAGAGGTATATATGATATAGCCTGAGGGATTCATATCCATAGATGAGTTTAAGGTGTGCAAGCTTCAGAGATCTATCTATGGATTAAAGTAGGCATCTTGGAGTTAGAACATGTATTTTGATAAGGTGATCAGAACGTATGACTTTATTAAGAATGGAGAGGAATCCTATGTGTACAAATATGCTAATAGTTCTGTAGTAGTATTTCTTGTACCGTATATGGATGATATTCTCTTAATCGAAAATGATATTTCTTCATTACAAGAAATAAAGGTTTGGCTATTATCGCAATTCTATATAAAGGACTTGGAAGAAGCTTTCTATATCCTTGGAATGAAAATATATAAAGGTAGATTTAAAAGATTACTTGAATTATCATAGTCCACGTACATCGAAACCATGCTGAAGCGATTCAGCATGGCGAATTTCAAAAAAGGTTATCTCCTGATAGGCCATAGAATTTTTTTTTCAAAAAGAAATTATTTGACAACTCCTCAAGAGAAAGAGCGTATGAGTAGAATACCATATGCTTCGATAGTGGATTCTATTATGAATGCCACGACGTGTATGAGATCGGATGTGGCATACTCAATAGGGATAGTGAGTAGATACCAGTTTGATCCATATGAGAATTACTAGAAGATTGTAAAGATAATCCTAAAGTATTTGAGAAATACTAAGGTCTAGGATCCAGTGGCTCATCTATGAAGATGCTAATTTGAAACTTGTAGGATATATTGATTCTAGTTTCCAGTTAGATCATGATGACAGTAAGAGTGTATCAGGTTATATGTTTACCCTGAACGATGGAGAGGTCTGCTAGAAAAGTTCTAAATAGCACACTATGGCTGATTCTATATGCGAGGCGGAGTATGTCGTGGCATTCGTTGCTATGAAGGAAACTGTGTGGCTGCGAAAGTTTATCGATGAGCTGAAAGTGGCATCTTTCTTGGATGGTCCAGTTCTGCTTTACTATGATAGTACTGGAGCCATACCTCAAGCAAAGGAGCTGAAAGCACATCAGTGCACCAAGCACATTCTGCGTCGTTAGCATCTTGTACGAGAGATCTTGGAATGAGGTGACATTGACTTTCAAAAGATCGACGGAAAGGAGAACATGGCCGACCCATTAACTAAAGCCATCAAAATCAAAGAGTTTGATAATTATAAATGAAAGATGAAAATTTGATACTATTTTGAATGGCTTTAGTTTAAGTGGGAGTTGTTGGATATTGTATCCTAAAGCCAATCATCTAGATTGTAGATAGTTGAGCTGATTGTAAAATATACTTAAATTATTTATGAATAAAATTATTATTCTAGCATTTCATTACTTAAGTGCATCTTCCTATCATAAATTCTTCTTTGATGAAGTCCTTAAGACTATTTAGACTCGACAAAGAAGGATTTATCATTTAGTCCTTAAACCTGATTGTGACCAAATGATATGTTGTTACCTAGGATGATAATGTTTATCGAGTGTAGGTCATTACATGCCATATGGGTTGATTGTTCTTTTAACCAAGGAGTATGAAAATATTGGTATGGCAGGCAGGTGAAATATAGGGGTATATTTTACTGATCGTGACCCAACTATTGAGCTTTCTACTGTCAAAAGTTGCTCGCAAAGGATTTGGGTATAAGTGTCCCTTAGACCTGAGATCACCATAGTGACTTGCAAGCAACTCACTGTACTTTGGTATCGAACTACCTAAATTTTTAATTTAGTGATGGAAAGTTACTAGGTGCAATCAAATACTTATTTAGTTGGTGTATAGTCAAGATGGGATTGATCCCTTTAAGTGTTGGAGCAAGTGCATCACTATATTTCAGTTCAGCAAAATCTCAGTCAGGATGGTCCGTATGATGGACACTGAAATTTGAAATATAATATAGATAATTTTTTAGGGTCGACAGTTAAACTCTAGATTATCTTTTGAGCATTTGGATCAAGAGGATAAATTATACGGTAACCATATGCTATAAGTTCATGGATGTTAAGATGCGACTATTCGACCTATTCGAACGTTGGGACCATTACTAGATGGTCACATCGATTAGTATAGAAATTAATTTTTATGCTATCGGCTTAGGATTTGAACCTATAGGGTCACATACAATAGAAGTTCCTATCTGATCTAATGGCTGATCAAGAGCCCTAATAGTTTGGGACTCTATGGTCAAGAGTTCCACTGGACTGGGACTCTATGACCGAAAGTCTCGCTGGACTGGAACTCTGATATTATTGAAAGATTAATTAATAATTAAATTACTAATTAGCTCAATTTAATTGAGCGATAAGGTTTGATCAAATATGATTGAATTTAATTCGATTGGATTTGACCCAATTAGGACGTCGGATGACCTAATCATTATGGAAGATTGGATCCTGATTTGATCAGGGATTGGACTTGATTAATTTTTAATTTAATTAGATTTTAGTTAGGTTGGGTTAAATCTAATTTTTTTAGGTTTGACCTATTCTAATTGAGTCTGGATAAATTGGTTTGGTTGAAACCAATTTGAATAGGTCAAAATAGATTTAAATTATAAACTTAACTTTTCCCTGCGCCACCTTGACTTTGACCCATATTTTTTCTCCGTGCACATTAGGAATTGTTAGGGGCGAACCCTCTCCTGCTGAAGTTTGGTCAAATATCTAATTACTGAATGATCCCACCCAGTACGATGACCAAGATTAACCCTCGATCGAATTCGCAAGATCCCTCCGGACCTCGCCTAGATGAGCTTGAATGGTGGGGGTGGCCGAGATCCTCCACCCTAGGCAGCCAACCTTCCCCAATCGTAATTCCTTCGAACTTCTCCTTCAAACAAACTTCTCCATCCCAGATAGGCTCCCGACATTCCTCCAATTGACCTTCTCCGATCGTGAGTCTTTCGAACTTCTCCTTCAATCAGACTCCACCAGTTAGACTCCTTCTGGACTTCATCCTCAATCAAATTTTTCCATCAGTCGAACTTCTTCTAAATCCATCCAATAGACCTCCTTCCAGATTCCTTCAGCATACTTTCTTCAGGATTTCTCCAGTGAACTTCTGAACCTCTTCCGATCAAACTTCATGCAGTCACCTAGAAGAACGTCCACACCTACGTGGATCCAGCAATCTGCACAGCATGAACCCAGTTACATATAGATAATCCTGAAGAAGTCTGAACTCCTTTGAAGTTGATGAAACTTGAAGCTCTTTGTCGCCAGTGCCTACCTTCTCCAAACTTCAACTATTAAATTCCAACGGACTGGCACATCATGACAACAGACACCATCCTCTATAACAAACTCTATATGGCTCCAAATGGCCCACTATTGGGCGGTTATGGCTGTCACTATCAGTTTGTTATAGGCTCCGTATATAAGAGATCCTTCAGATATGCTTTCTTCTCGAGGCTTTAAGCTCTCCTTTCCTTCTTAAAACTTTGCTAAAATCTCTTTGAGCACTCCATTTCTGTTGGTCGAAAGAGATGACTTGATCATTGGAGGGTCTTGCCTGAGCCACCACCCCCAACTCCAGACAAGATCTATTTTGTAGGTCACCAATGGAGACCTTATCTTTTTCGACTCCAACCTCGATTTTGACGATGACCAGATTTTGCACCAACAAAATTGGCGCTAGAGGAAGGGCCCTCTTTCTTTTGAGATTCTCTTATTCTTAAAGGAGTGCTCAGTAGAGATCTCTCTCCTTCCCCCTCGAAGTTCTTCTTTCCCAGTCGATCTCACGAGGATGCCTCACAAAAAGGCTTCCACTCGATGGTCAATCGCCTCCACGATCAGATCTCATCCAGATTTGCCCGCCCCTGTCTCATCTTCGACGTCTCAAGTTCTACTGATGGTAATGATGGATGTAGAGCAGTTTAATCTGCTAGTTCAATAGTTTAGTGGCCTTACTGAAGCAGTGCAGGACATGCAGCAGTAGCAAACTCCGATGTCGGCCTGATTGGAGCAAGCTTCTCCAGAACCCCAGGACCCAGTCTGGGGATGTTCGACTTGGGCGATTCGATCGATCCGAGAATGGAAAGTAGAGGGTAGGGAGCCCCTGTTCTGACCATGACTCTACCCCTTGAGGGACTCTACCCCCATTCAGTTAGAAAATTTTGGAGATCTATGATCATGAAGATCTTCTGAACCAAAAGCTGCAAGAAATAAACCAACAGATTGAGAAACTCTGCAAGACTTTCTTCTCTCATGGTAATGATATCTACACTGATCCTCCTTTTCTCATCAAATCATGTAGAAATCGATCCCACCAAACTTTAAGCTCCCTTAATTCGACAGCTACGATGGGATCACTTTTTCGATCAAGCATCTAGAGGCCTTCCGAACCATGATACTGCTCCATGGTGCACCAGATGCCATCTTATGTCGAGCATTTTCATCTACTCTAAAGAGAGTAGTAAGAAATTGATACTCGGCACTGAAGCTGAGTATGATCTTTTTCTTCGATCAGATGAGCCATCAGTTTGCGGCTCATTTTATTAATAGCCGGCATCTTAGGTGAGGTTTGAACTCCCTCATCAACATCAAACAGAAAGAGAGAGAATCCATCTGGGCTTATGTCAACCACTTCAATGCTGCTATCCTTAAAGTCCGAAATCTAGATCAGTCCATTGTCATAGCCGTGCTGAAGGGCGGCTTTCAAAAGAATGATCTATTATTCTCTCTGAAGAAGAAGTATCCTAGAAATTTTGTCGATCTATTAGCTCAAGCTGAAGGATACGCTTGAGCTGAAGAAGCCTTTAAGTTGAAGGATGAGAAAATCATAGGAGAGTGGCAGGTGGGTGAATCTAGCAAGCCCGTAGTTGAAGAAAAGCCGAATGAAGTTCAGCCGCACTCCCCCCAAGCACAAGCGAGCCCAAACTCCTTCTCGAGCTCATCGTCAAAGAAGCCCTAATAGAAGGTCATGAAGAGGTTTCTCCTAGAAGATTCCATAACTATGCCTTCCTCAATGCTCCAAAAATATAAATACTGATGGAGATCAAGAAGCAACTGCCAAGATCGGAGAGGATGCGCACTCACCCTGGCAAACATAGTCATAATAAGTACTGCCTTTATCATCGTGACCATGGTCATAATATAGAAGAATGTATTCAGCTTCAAGATGAGATTGAGGAGCTCATTAGATGAGATCGACTTGGCTAATTTCTATGATGTCGGCTTGAAGGAAGAGAGGATCGACCAAGGGCACTGCCACAGTTGGAACCACCAAAAAGGAATAAGCAATAGGGAGATCGGCCACCTCTCGGCATCATCAACACTATCTCTAGGGGACTTTAGCAAGAGGAGGCCAGCGGATCTGAAGGATCAATGAAGAGATAGAGGACTGAAGAACCCATAGCCTTCACTGAAGTAGATGCATAGGGAGTTCAATTTTCGCATAATGACACCATTGTAATTACTTTAAATATTGCAAACTATGATGTACGCTATGTCCTTATTGATAATGAAAGTTCGATCGATGTTTTATTTTATGATGATTTCTTTAAAATGTCTATACCTAATAGTTGGCTTGGACCAATGAACTCTCCATTGGTATGCTTCATTGGCGATGCAGTACCAGTTGAAGGTATAATAACTTTGATTGTGGCTGCAGGGCAATATCCAAGAGAGTCTAGGATATGAGTGGATTTTTTGGTAGTAAAACCACCATCTACTTACAACGCCATCCTCAACTGACTTGACTTAAATGCACTTCGGGCAGTAGTATCGACATACTACTTGAAAATGAAGTTCCCAACAAGCAATGGGATCAAAAAAGTTAGAGGAGATCAAGCCCTGGTGAGGCTTGCTATTCAATTGCCTTATAGAGGGGTGAGCGGCTAGATCCTTGTCCGATTGATAGGTTGAATGTCCGCAACGATCTAATGGAAGAGTGGGGTGAGCCTATGGAAGATCTTATTTCCATCCCACTGAATGACGGGAATGCAGAGCACATAGTGCAGATCGGCTCCAACCTAATAGAAGAAATACGAGAGCAGCTTGTCAAATTTCTATAGAGAAATGTAGATGTTTTTGCTTGGATCCCCGACGACATGCTTGGGATAGATGCGGAGGTCATGGAACATCGCTTGGCTGTTGATCCTAAACATCTGCTAGTGAAAGAGAAGATGCATAGCCGTGCTTCAGAGAGGCAAAAAGCAATTGTAGAGGAAGTTGATGGATGCAACCTCAGGCCACGAGCTGCTCACTTTTATGGATGCCTTCTCTGGCTATAATCAAATTCGGATGGTACCAAAAGATGAGGAGAAAATCACTTTTATTACTGACCGTGGTCTTTACTGTTATAGGATTATGTCTTTTGGACTCAAAAATGTAGGAGCAACATACCAATGCCTGGTCAATAAAATTTTCAAGAAGCAGATCGGCCGCAACATAGAGGTATATGTAGACGACATGCTTGTCAAGAGCCGAGCTTCGATAAATCACATTGCCGACCTTGAAGAGACCTTCAGCACCCTTAGGAGGTACAAGATGAAGCTGAACTCAACCAAGTGTGCCTTTGGCATAACTTCAGGAATGTTCTTGAGATTCATGGTGTCGAGGCGTGGAATTGAAACAAATTTGGAAAAGATTCAGACCATTCAAGAGATGACTACTCCAAAATCAATCAAAAAAGTTAAGCACCTGATTGGAAAGGTGGCAGCCCTAAACCGCTTCATCTCGAGGTCGGTCGAGCGATGCATGCCCTTCTTTTAGGTCTTAAAATAGCCGAAGAATTTCTGTTGGACCACCAAATATCAATAAGCCTTTAAAGAGCTTAAGGACTTCCTCTATTCACCTTTCCTATTAGCAAAGCCCAAATCTGGAGAGGAATTATTTTTGTACCTAGCGGTCTCCCCAGTAGCCCTTGCGGCAGTCCTAGTCAAAGAAGAGATGAAAGTACAATGACTGATCTAAGAGATCAGGTATACTTAGTTAGAAAAATTAACTTATGCTCTACTGATTGTAGTTTGAAGGCTCCAACCTTATTTTTAGAGGCACACCATAACTTTCCTCACTGATCAACCAATTAAAGTAGTCTTTCATCGAACGGATGCCTCCGAAAGAATCGCAAAATGGGCAATCAAATTTATAAAATTTGATATCAACTTTTAGCCTCGGCCATCAATCAAAGTCCAGATATTAATAGATTTTATAGTGGAATGCATCATTCTAGATAAAGCCAAGTTTGAACAGAATGAAACCAGTATTCTGTGGTTACAGTCTGGCTCCCTTGAAGAGAGAGCTGACCTTTCTGAAGATTTTTGGGCTCTATATGTGGATGGCTCATCCAATGCTTCTAGTGCGAGCGCATGACTGATCTTAGTTAACCCAGAGGGAGTCATCGCTGAATATGCACTGCGCTTTGAATTTTCTATGACTAATAATGGGGCCGAATATGAAGCTTTGATCATAGGATTAAAGATAGCTAAAGAGTTAGAAGTAGATCGGCTCCAAGTCTATAGTGATTTCCAACTGATGGTCGGATAGGTTAGTGGTGGTTATGAAGCCTAGGAGAAAATCATGATAAAATATTTTAAAAGGTGAAGAACTTAACCCCAACCTTCAACAGTTTTAGCATCCAATAGATTCCAAGGATAGAAAATACAAGAGCCGACCTTCTTTCTAAATTGGCCACCTTAGCACCAGCCGAACTACCCAAGAAAGTATTTTTTGAGATTTTAAAATGCCCAAGTTTGGAAGAATGACAGTTTGTGATGCAAGTTGACCATGAGCCATGTTGGATTGACCCGCTGATTGCTTATCTCAGGGATGGAGTTATTCCTTATGACCCAAAAGAAGCTTGAAAACTCAAAAATCAAACCTGTCGGTATGTTCTATATAAAGGCAAGCTGTGTAAAAGGTCATATTTTCTACTACTCTTGAGATATCTCAGACCTTTAGAAGCCAACTTTACCTTATGGGATTTGTATGAAGAAATCTATGAAAGTCATGTGGGGGCTAGATCCTTATCGCATAGACTACTTCGGCAGGGTTACTAATGGCCAATCTTGTACTATAATTCTATAGAGTATGTCAAAAAATATGACCACTGTCAGAGAAATGCAAATATTTAAAGGCAGCCGGCTTCCGAACATACACCCCTGAGCGCCCCATGGTCGTTTGCTCAGTAAGGGATGGACGTACTCGGACCTTATTTTATGGCATTTGGACAGCGTAAGTTTCTCTTGGTGGTAATAGACTATTTCACAAAGTGGGTCAAGGCTGAATCTCTAGCAAAAATCACTAAAGCAAAAGTGCAGGACTTCATCTGAAAGTCGATTATTTGTAGATTTAGCTTGCCTCGAACCCTCATAATAGATAATGGACGACAGTTTGCCAGAGCAAGATTTACCTAATTCTGTGAAGATTTGAACATCTCCTACCATTTTACATCAGTTTCCCATCCACAAGCAAACGACGAAGCCGAAGTAACAAACAAAACCCTACTGTAAGGTATCAAAGCAAGACTTAAAAGAGCAAAGGGGACCTGAGTGGAAGAACTCTATCACGTGCTCTGGGCATACCAAACTATCCAAAGATTGCCAATTGGAGAGACTCCATTTGCCTTAGCTTTTGGAATAGAAGAGGTCATCCCAATAGAACTCAAACTTCTGTCAGTATGAGTCATGGCATTCAATGAGCAGCGTAACTCACAGAACCTCAGGGCTAACCTTGACTTGTTGGAGGAAAAAGAAAAAAAAGCTCAAGTTTGGATGGTAGCCTATAAGCAAAATGTAGCTCGTTACTACAACTCTAAAGTCAAGGGCAAAACATTCAAAGTAGGGAACTTGGTACTTCGGTGAGCGGCTATTGCACATCCTCAGAATCAAGGGAAGCTCGTACCAAATTAGGAAGGACCCTACAAGATCAAAGAAATCATCCAACCAGGAACATACTATTTGACGGAGCTGGGAGGAGCAGATCTACCCGAACCATGGAATTCGAAAAGCCTACAGATGTATTATTAATGATTTGAATGCAATAAAATCCTCCTACTTTAACACCCTAATTTTTATTATACATCTACAATAATGGAGAGTTACAGCCTGAACTTGACCATATGACAAGCACAGCCATATTAGGAACAGGAGGAGGACCTCGTCCTAACATCAACAAAGTCGAGGGCCTCGTTAACTTAAGACGAGAGGAGGGGAGAGGCTCTGACAATGGTGCTAATGTGCCCCTACAGTCATGTTAGAAATAGAAGGAGGACCTCATCCTAACATGAGCAAAGTCGAAGAACTTATTAACTTAAGATGAGAGAGGAGAGGCCCTGACAATAGCTCTAATGTTTTCTTACAGCCATGTTAGAAACAGGAGGAGGACCTCATCCTAATATGAGCAAAGTCGAGGGCCTCGTTAACTTAAGACGAGAGGAGGGGAGAGGCCCTAACAAATGCCCTAATGTGCCCCCACGGTCATATTAGAAATAGGAGGAGGACATTATCCTAACATGAGCAAAGTCGAAGGTCTCGTTGATTTAAGACGGGATGGAAGGAGAGGCCCTATCAACGATCTAAATGTGCCCCTACAAGCCACAATAGGAACATGAGAAAAATCTCATCCTAACATGAGGAAAGTCAAAGGGCTCATTAAACTAAGATAAGATGAGGGAAGAGGCCCTACTAATGGCCCTACCAATGGCCCTAATGTGCCTCCACAAGCCATATTAGGAATAGAAGAAAAACCTCATCCTAACGTGAGCAAAAGCCAGGACTTCGTTGACCAAGGATGAGAGGAAAGGAGAAGCCTTGTCAACAACCCTTACACTATTCTTTCTACAAGAATCTAACTACGTCAAATATGAAAAGTGGAATCCTATCTTGGTTCATAGAAGAAATCCTAGCTCGGCATCCACAATAAGCATCTCATTAGAAGACAATGTAAAGAAAAATAAAGTGAAGAAAATAAAGCCACGAGCAAGCTTTGAATTCATGCAAAACAAAAATAATAAAAAAGGTACCATTTTATTATAAAAATAAGTTCATTACATGCAAAATATAGGTCGACAAGATGATTACACCAAAAAAAAAGAGAAAGAGAAAGGTCACCAAAGTCCTAAGAAGGGCTGGACTCCTCAGACTTTGGACTAGTGGCCGTTACCAAAAATTCTATTAGATGATCGACCTCCTCCTCGAGCTCCCTCCACCTCATCATGTTATCGTGGAACATCCTGTCGATTCGATGGTAGTTCTTCTCTGACTCTCATAGCCTCCTCCTTAGGACCTTGGACTCGGCCTCCGCCTTCGCATCCTTGGTAGCCTGACGCTCACAAGTTAGCTCAAGCTTCAGCCGCTGCACCTCAGTCTTTTTCACACTGATCGACTCTCAGAGTTCACCAATTGTCCTCCTCAAAATGGCGACCTCCTCAGCCTCCTTGCTTGTACCAGCCCAAAAGCCATCATCAAGTTGCCCTTGGAGTCGGGCTACTACATTATTTGAGGCATGAAGCTTTTGTTCTAGCTTGGACATCCTATCACTCCAACCCAATCGGTAAGTCTCATATATGAGCTTAGCATCATGCAACTACTTTTGAAGTACGAAGAACCTCGTTGACCAGTCCCACTCGAATCACACCTTATCGGAGGACCACGATGAGCTCCCCTCTAGAAGCTGAATCTTCTCCTTCGCCACCTTGAGTTGAGTCTCGAGGGAGCTAATCTTCGCTGTCAGTGCCAAGGATTTGTCACTTGCATTCTTTCGAAGTTTGGCCAGCTCCCTCTCGAAGCTCCCCTTCTGAATGCTAAAACTCACGGAGTCCTTCATGTGTAAGTTTCGGAGGTGAGTGAGCTCTTTGGTCACCTTCGAAGCATTCTTTTGCGAAGCTTGAAGGTTGTCCTCCATCTTTTTCAACTTCTTTTTCAGATGATGGACTTCCTTCCTTAGCCTTTTTATTAAAGGTTTTAGGAGAACCTCTTGAGATAGTGGATCAACATTGATGGAAGACTACATTCGAAGTATGAAAAATGCTCAAAGGTATAGACAAAAAAAATTCATTTTTATTTAATCAAAAATTTTAAGTACAATGTAAAAAAAAATGTACAACTACTCGAGGATTTCAACCTCAGGGGGGGGTGGCGGTGGATGAAGCCAGAGCGCTCTCGACTGCCTCAAATTTTTGAACTAGCTCAGGCATCTCCATGTTAGGTTTGGACGGACCAGATGTAGGCTCGATGGAAGAAGGATCGACTGAGGCATCGGACGGTCCTGCTTCTGCATCATCCTCCTCCTTCAGAAATTTGAGGTCGAGCTTGGGGAACCTCCGAGCCACCCTGCCTTCGTAGAGCTCAAAGCTCTTGATGAATGCTTGCTGGCCGAAGGCGATGTTCAGGTCCTTCATTTCGGGGGAGACCTTGAAATCCTCCATGGCCCAAGCTACTGCCTTCGAGATCGACTTTGATATTTGGGCCTCCAGACTAGCGACCCTTCCTTCAGCTTCTTGCCTCCTCTTCTCCTCCAGAGCCAGTGCCGCCTTGAGTTCAGTTGAGACGAACTCCTCCTTCTGAAGTGCACTATGCAGGCTCTCATTTTCCACCATCTTCTCCCCCGGGAGGCGCTCAACCTCGGCAGCCATCGCTTGAAGGTGATTGATCTCCGCCTGAAGATCTTTTCGGACATTTAGCATCTCCACCTTTAGGTGATTTCCTCTCTTCAGGTGGGTAAGCATGTGGTGGCCCGACTGCCATGAATAGATCACTATAAGGTGAAAGAAGAAAGGATAAGAAAATAAAAGAAAAAGTATGGCAAGAAGATTACCCTAAGGATAGTTCTGAGAGACTCCCAGACGAACTGCCTCTAGTCAAGATCGGCTAGACGGTCCACTTTCTCTGGCAGCATGAACTTGTCTATCAGGCTCCAGATGATATCTGGGTTATCAAAGGGGTTCGTCCCCTGGTCATTGCCGCTGCTCCGACTGGGCTCGTCCTGATGCGCCTTGTGGGCCTTTTTCGCAATGGCTGCTTTCTCCTTCCTCCTCTCTTTCCCTTCATTAGTGGAGGGATTGGGTGTGCAATCCCCGGTAGGGAGATTCATGGGCTCGGGGGGAAGAGATTCTCCTTTTGCGACGTCAGCATGTGTGGTCGGGATGACCTCATTTTTGGGGTGGACCTCGGGAGCGACATCGATGGCAGCAGGAGCCATAGGGTCGGAGGCACTGACCTTCACCCACTTCAAGCCTTCGCATGGAGCCTTCTCCTTCCTTTTCTTTTGGGCATATAGGCCCTTGGTGAGTCTCTCTATAGCATCGATATTCATTTTTGCAATAAAGAAAAATATATGGTCAACCGAGGTACATACGAAACTTCATAAGAATTTATATGCATATATGTATGCATGACTAATATCGATAGGGTCAAGAGGACTCAAATCAAAGTCGAACAAAGTTTGTTCCCTCAAAAGGTCTGGAAGAGGAGGAGCTTGATACACCTTGAGTCGATTAGAAGATTCAAGATCGGATCTATCTAAACTAGGGGCTCGACGGACAGATTCCCTAAGGAAGCCCCATGGAGGAAGGTCAAGTAGCAAGGTGAGGCATCGGATGAAGAAGTACTTCTCCTTCCAGTTATGAACAGAAGAAGGAGCGCCTTTCAGCAACCCCTTCTTGCTAAACTGGAGGGAGAAGTACCACCAGTCCTTTATGGAAGGGTGGCATTTGAAGGTGTAGAAATTTTGGAATAATGAGATAGTCTGCTGAACTTCAGTCAGGTGGCAGAGGAAAAGAAAACCTATGACGAACTGAAAGGTGTTCGGTATGATGGAGGCGAAGGAGATGTTCAAAAATCGAAAGAGGGCAACTACAAAGGAGGATAGTGGAAGCCAAAGCTTGGCACGCAAGGTCTCTAAGTACAAACAAAATCGATCGATCGAAGGAGAACTGGCTTGGTCATCTGAACTAGGAAGTTTGAGGTTGTATTCCAGGGGGATCCCATATCAAATACGGATCAGAAAAAGATCATTTGAAGTAAGAATGGATGGGATGGTGTCTGGAATGATGGATGAGTGAGACATGTTCCTAGGTTTAACCTCGATCAGGGGTGTAGGGTCTAGGAAGGTTGATCCAGGTGAGCCCCAAGAACCGATGGAGTGAAAGATTTTGAAAGACATTCAGATCGAAATAAGACCCCAAGAAAACCCACAAAAAATAAGAAAAAATATCGGACAAATACTGCTACAGAGAAATCAGAGGAATAAGAAGCTAAGAAAGAATGAATCTTAAAGAGAAGGATTGAAAAACTGACCTAAGCTATTTGGAGAGGATAAAAAGATGGTGGGTGCGACGAGAACCAGTCGAAAGGGCATCCAAAACCTAAGAAGATGAGGGAGGAAGCTAAAACCCTTGGGTGGAAGAAGAATGGGGATCGGAGGAAGAAGAAGACTCAGACAAGAATGACTTATGGATGAGAGGAGAAGGCCTTAAACAGGCAGAGATAATCCAAGGCAGTTATGATTGCGGATCGACTTTGGTCGATCAGCATGCACCACGTGTTCCACTCATCATGATAGAGAAGTGGCGACAGACGGAGTCTTTATGAAGCTGTACATAGGATAGAGTTTCGATGGAAAATACGAAGGACTGTCTTTTCAAACTCATTTCAAATTTAAAAATCTTTGATGTCAGTGAGGTAAATACCAAAACGTCTCATCTTGATGGGTGCAGGAAGCCAAAAAGAACTTCGATAGTCGCATTTGCACTCCCTTCCTTTGAATTTCAAACTAAGGAGTGAGGGGACTGTTGTTGGGGGCGAACCCGCTCCTGCCGAAGTTTGGTCGGATATCTAATTGTTGAATGATCCCATCTGATAGCGATGATCAAGATTGACCCTTAATCGAATTTGCAAGATTCCTCTAGACCTCGCCTAGATGAGCTTGAATGGTGGGGGTGGCTGAGCTCCTCCACCCTAGGCAGCCGATCTTCTCCTATCACAAGTCCTCCGAACTTCTCCTTTAAACGAACTTCTCTATCCTAGGTAGGCTCCTTTTGACATTCCTCCAGCCGACCTTCTCCGATCGCGAGTCTTCCAAACTTCTACTTTAGTTGGACTCCTCCACTAATCAAACTCCTTCTAGACTTCATCCTCAACCAAACTTTTCTGTCAGCTAAACTCCTTCCGAATCCATCCAGTAGACCTCCTTCTGGATTCCTCCAGCGAACTTTCTTTAGAATTTCTCCAGCGAACTTTCGAACTCCTGGCCGAACTTCATGCAGTCACCTAGAAGAGTCTCCACACCTACGCGGATCCAGCAATCTGCATAGCATAAATCCACTTATACACAGACAATCAAGAAGAAGTTCGAACTCCTCTGGAGTTGATAAAACATTAAGCTCTTCGCTGCCAGCACCTACCTCCTCCGAACATCAAGTATTAAATTTCAATGGATTGGCACGTCATGATAATAGACACCACCCTCCGTAACAAACTCTATATGGCTTCGAATGGCCCACTACCGAGTGGTTATGGCTGTTATTATCAGTTTGTTATAGGCTCCATCTATATAAGAGATCCATAAGATATGCTTTCTTCTTGAGGCTCTAAGCTCTCATTTCCTTCTTAAAACTCTACTAAAATTTCTTTGAGCACTCCATTTCTGTGGGTCGAAAGAGCTGACTTGATCGTTGGAGGATCCCCAACTCTGGATGAGACTTATTTTGGAGGTCACCGACAGCGACCTCATCTTCTCCGACTCCAGTCTCAATTTTGGCAATGATCAGATTTCACACCAATAGAAATATATGTAAGATTTCCCATGCTCAGATGGGTTTGTGCACCCTTTCTCTTCTCTACCTTTGACCTGGTCCAAATGTTGGATGAGGTTGGGTTCATTTGAATTTTTAATTCAAATGAAAGGTTGATTCAAATTCATTATCCCTTGCGCCTAGCACTTTGATCACTCTTTCCCTCACTCTATTTCTGATTTCACATGAGTTTTCTCCATATAGAAAGAAAGATTTTATGCGCCCTTGACCTAGTCTTGGCATTGGAGAATGGATAGGTTTGTTGCTATTTCAAATTCAAGCAAGTTGTTGAAACCCCTTCAACCTCCTATCATTATCCTTTCTCTATGCCATCTACCTTATGTCACACATTTTGATGTGTGTTTTCAGCATGGGTGCATAGAAGGAGAGTCCTTCTATGCGTCACCCACCTGGATGGGGCATTGGAAGTGGATAAGAAACCATTTGAATTTAAATTCAAGTGGTTGGTTGAAACTAGTTCAATCATATTTATCCTATCCATTCCATGCGCATTTCCCATCGAAATAATGCCATTTAAAATATGATTTTATGTGGCATGCATGGGAGTGTGTGAGAAATCTGAGTGGGTGCGTGAGGGGTTTCTTAGAGAGAGAAAAGCAAATAGGGGTGCATCTATCTAGGATGGAAAAGTCAAATAGTGAGTTCCTGCACCACACTTTTCATCTCATGCAAACATTAAAAGGAGTTTTAAATGTTGTGCATATGTGAAAGCTAAGAAAGAGTTTCTCAGAAACCATAAAGTTTGGCATAAGCTTATGTGAGGTGTGAGATCACACATTGGTCACAAAAACCTGGAGAGTGGGGACTCTAGGGTTTTCGGGTGTGGGAAATTCTAGGGTTTGGACCCAGGGTTTGGATGGTGAGTTTGGGCGCTGTGAGTGCCCGATCACCACAAAACCTTCCGCACCACCTCAACATCCTCCAATCTATGTCTTTTGGCCTTCTAGAGTGTCCAAAAGATTGGAAGAAAGGTGGTCGATTAGATCGACCAAGATCGATCGAGATTGGCTGTCGAAGGCTCCGGCAAAAAGTTAGCACTCTAGTGAAGCGGGTCAGGATCAGGAGCTCTATGTGGACTGATTGTAGAGGTCAGATAATTATGCGGCTGTAGCATGATGCTAGGGGCTTCTTCCTATGATTTTGTATTGCAAAGTCTAGCTACCCATGCTAAGATATTGTGTTCTGAACACAAATCAGTTAGCAAATATGATTTACTGATCGAATGCATTTAATTTTTTAATTACATATCGACATGTCTAGATCCTATTGTAGGATTATTGATATGATCAATGCATTCATAGAATTAATATTAGATTAATTTTGCTTCCATTGCAATTTAAATTTGAAAATTTTTTTGAAATGCATGCTTTAAATTCTGCACGACTTTCATCAATAACTCATCAGTTATTAGAAGGACATAGTCACTATGTTTTGTATCGCTGCTGGCTATCACCATAGTAGTATATGTCTGATCTTTAAGTTATGAAAAATTCTTGACATGATGCCCTAACTCATTGCACTGATAGCAACTGATCTTGCTCTGGTCCCTCATCTTGGACTTGGATCGTCTATTTTGTGATCTCCTACTGCTCCGTTCTCTTACTTGAGGGTTGAGTTGCCACCTGAACTCGAGGCTCAATTCTCTTGCTTGAGAACCTTGTTCTGGAGTAGTGCAGAAGTTACCTCTTCCATTTTCTTGGTGTTCTTGCCTACAAGAAAAATAGTCACCAAAGACTCGAAAGAGGATGGAAGGGATGATGGCAAGACCAATATCATAGTCTTCTCTTTAACTTTTTCACCAATGCTGAGGATGTCTGTGAGATTTTTCTGAAAGTTGGATAGATGCTTCTACACACTTTATCCTTCGTCCATCCATAACTGGTAGAATGTCTCCAAAAGAATAATATGTTGATGAGTGATTTTATCATATACAACTTCTCAAGCTTCGACCACAGCATCGTCGGAAAAGTCTCACCAAGTATATAGATCACTACAATATTCACTAGGTACAAGCAGATCGTGCTTACCGCCTGCATCTAGATCCACTTTCAATCTTTTACCTCCATGGTGGCAGGCATCTCTTCGTACAAGAGAGCATCGATCAATCTATGTTAGATGAGGATATCCTTTACCCTTACTTACCATAAGAAAAAAATATCCTTCCCATCGAATCTATTGATTTCCATCTTGATTGCGCTTATCTTCTCCATATTCTTCAATCTTTATCACCACTACTACAATCCATGCTCTGGTAGCACCAAGCTCTAATACCAATTTATGTGAATCTCATACCAAAATATTATGGTAGGAAGAAAGAAGAAAATAAAAAAAAGATATAATTAAGTACGTGGATCAGTCCAATGGCTCATCTCTATAAGGCATAAAAAGTTTTACTATGAAAAAGAAACAAATACAAGAAGAGATTATCCACTCTCAATACTCATATACAATTCTCTCAACTAGAAGCTATACTTACAAAGCTCTCTATTGAAGACCCCCTAAAATGACCGTAGTCTATTGTCTAGGTATCTACCTGGAGCTCTCCTGCTCCTATTGTCTATTAGTGCCTTTTAATCTACTGTCTTCTACTATCTCAGGTCTTAGTCGAACCACCCACATAGCCACTATCTGCCCACAAGCTTTTATAAGCCTCAAATCGAACCAGGATTGGAGTAGAGACTTTAATTTAAACTCAAAATAGCTCCTGCTCGTTGGATCAACTCTCAGATTGCGCCCACAAGCTCCAGCCACTGTTGGATCATGCAAGCGGTTCATAAAGAATCCAAAGACCACATGAAAGGAGGCAAAAAATACCCTTGGTCTACCATGGACCACATCAAATAGGGTGGGAAATGCTCCTAGTCCACAGCCACGCACGGACCATATGGAAGTTAGGCTCGCGCGTAGCTGCCCGCACATGCATTCATGCATGCTGGGCTTGCCCGTGCTAGGCTGCATGCCCGCCTAGGCCATGCACTTGTGCGCATGCTGGCCTGGGCCGTGTGCTTGTGCCCTGTGCCTGGTGGCTCATCGATTTGCACCGATTATGGGCCCTCTCCGATGGTGGACTATACCAGCCCATTGCTAGCCTTCTTTCGTATGTATCTTCTCTATCTAGACTCTGTTTAGACTATTCTTAGGCTCGTTGGACTCCATTCGTCATCCTGGACCTTGCTGTGGGCTTATTGTGAAAGAATTCGAGGCATTTTTCTCAATAATCTCAAGCCTATATATATCCAAGATGAAAGGATACATATAATTTTATTTTATTTTGACTATCCAAATTTTTGATAACTTAGTGCAAAATCTCAAAATCTCCAAATCATATAACTTTTAGCATATAAGCAATATAAAGATAATTGATCAGATCTAATGACTTCAATTATTGATGTGAGATCTTCATTCTCCAATTTACAATTTCTTCTAAACCTTCTTAGGTTCTATTTTAAAATAAAATATTTCTATCTATCTCTCATCCATGTCTTTAATTAATTAGATATTTTTATAACTAAAAATAACTATACTTTTATCTAATCCATGTGTAGTATCTCTCTTATCCCTTATTTTTTTAATTTTATTTTATATAAATTATTTTTGATGTGCATTGCTTCCCACCAACTTTCTCATCATTAACTATTGCACCCACTCTCTCCTCCTTTTTCCACTCAAAATAAATCAACTCTAAAACTCTTATACTTTATTTTGATTGGGGGTACACGGAGTTTATAAGGTGAAGGGAGGGGAGGGTAATGGAGGGGAGGAGAGAAGAGGGTAAGAAAATTAATGAACCCTTATTTGAAAAGAAAGAAAAAGGGTAAAAAGAGTACATACCTTACCCTTGTTTGGATAGAGAGATTAAGGAAGGGGTAGAAGAATTTTTATGTATATTTTGATAAATATGCTCTTTTTCATTAATATATGTACTATTTAATGTTTGTGATATTTTTCATTATCTATAACAAATTTATTAGATAATCTCATGTAAAATGCACTTACTCCATGTACCAAAAAATCTCATATATACTAAAACTATAAGCTCCTAAGAAGCTTGCTACATATATAAAATCTTATATTACATATATAAAATTCTTATTCAAAAGTAATAAAAAGAGATCTATCAAGTAAAGAGCTCACTGCTACATCTTCTTTTATCCAAATAAGAGTAATATCATACTCGAAGAAGCTAGCAGCATTGCTAGAAGAGAATAACATACCTAACAACTGTATACATTGACCACAACATACCATGGCAGGTACATATCTTGAATAAACTAGCATTCATAGCAAAAGGATATAATTTTAGTAAAAGCATCACAATACCACATGTCAATATAAAAAAACCATTCATCACTATAAACCATAATATCACCATAGAAATGTTATCACTATACATACCATAATCCAATAAAATATTAATTACATGGTTCATTGGAGATAATAGTATTACAAGTTCCATGGCTATTTCAAATAGTGCATGCAAAACACATAAGTCAACATAAAATCAAAATATGGAATAGCTACTTAAGTACTCTAATCATACACCAACACTAAGTCCATAAACTAAAAGATAGGTGGAGAGGAAAAAATAGGTGGATGAGGAGGATTGGCACCAAAAACCATCCAGATCAAAAAACTCTTGTGCCTTACCATTGGTAATCCAAGCAATGCTCTTAACTTATCCAGATTATCCATGAGAAAGAGACAACATTTGTCAAAAAGACTATCCTTAATGCCTAGCTCAAGAACTAGAGCAGCAACCTCAACCTCTTCAATGGGAAGCCGATATTTTCATGTTGATGCTATAATAACATCTGCAATACTCTTGAGCCCATCCTTGAAAATTTTAACTTCATCTATCTTAGCTTTTTCCTTAGCTCTCTTAGAGGATACATCAAATCGTTGAGAGCATCTATCAAGCAAAGAGGAAGAAGAGATAAAGGGAGAACTATTCACATTATGTATGTCCTCACCAGTTCTATCACCATAATTTCTATTGTTACCATTTCCATCATCCTCATAAATCATAGCTTGATTTATTGATACTATGTAATCTATATCATCAATAGTATTTGATAAGAGCACGATGTTATCATTAATACACCATATTTATCAGTTTAATTCTGACTTCTTAATATAATTAAAATTATATAGAAAGCAGTAAGTCGGATCAAATTCACAAAAGAGAAAGTATTTTAGTTTTAAAATCTTTGATTTTTATAAAAATAAAAAGAAAAAAGTTTTAAAAATAAAATAAAAATAAAAAAAATAAAATTATAAAATAAAAAATAAAAATTAAATGGTGCAGAAAATTAAACTTGGTACTAAGATCTATTAGTTAGATCTTAATTAGCATCTACTTGTAATAAAAATAAAAAATAATTTAAAGTAAAGAGTAGAAATTAAATTATAATTAAAAATAAAAAGCATGAAATTTAAAGAATAGAAAAGTAAATTTTGCATTAATTAAAATTTAATTTAAAATTTAAATATATAAAATTAAAAAAATAAAAATAAAAAATAATTGATCTTGATCTTAGATCGGCATTGGCATTGAGATGGTATAGAAGTTAGCTCTTTCTCTTGGCACCATCTATCTTGAAGTAACCTTGAATCCCAAGTATAGCTCTAACCTATACCATCATCTTTTGATGACTGAAGATGATTGAAATTGATAGCTTGGTACCCTTTAAATAGAGTGTTGGAGGACTAGATCCTTTGTTTCTAAGCAATGTGGGACTAAGGAGGAGTTTTGATCGATAAATATGAAGAAATCCTATGAAAATCAGATCAAAAGAGTTTCTGAATAAATTCTGTGAAGTTTCATGAATTCTGGCTATCATATCCTAATCAAACGATCCAAAAAATGCCAAAAATCGATGTATAATAGCCCATATCCACTCAGATTAAATTCTAGCCATTGGATCAGTCTTGATGATGAGATTTTGATTGTCGAATCATGCCTGGGTGTCTTCATCACCGCCAAATCTTATATCAATCATTGGATGAAGTTTTGGAACCCACGCGACCATCAGATCAAAGTTCTAGCGCTGATGGAATTCAAATCAAAGTCAAAAATAACCACAGCCCTTAGATCTTGATTTGGATAAAATCTGACTGTCGGATTGAGCCCTGAAGCATTTGGAGCCATTAGATCATGCAGATGGAAGAGATGAAATTCGAATCAGAATAGAGAAATGTTCCTACCATCCGATCTTGACCGCAAACCACCTAGATCGTTGGATGGCACCTTTATTGTTCATATGGACCACGTGGATCGACTGTACCATAGACTGTAACCAATCAGCATGTGCCTTGGCTTGTGAAATTACCATTTTGCCCCTATGAGCTGCGTGAGAATTTTTGTAAACCTCTTGAGGATCTTGGTCCACCATATGTCAGCTTATGATTTGCTATCTTTTGCTGAGTTGGTGGTCTATGCTTGGTTTCGTAGACCGACAGGTCGACTTCTATGGCTGAGCCGGCTTGGACGGTGCACCGATTGAGCTGCGATATGCCAGCTGAGCTACTTTCGATGGCTTGGCAGAGCATGCTGGCTCGGTTGGGCGAGCCAACTGAGCCGTTATCAATTTTTTTTATTTTTTTATTTTTTTAAAAATTTATATCCACTCCATTTTAACTCTGATTTGCTCCAAACTTATTTCACTACGACCAAAAAAATAAGCTCTTTCTATTAATAAATATATTTTTTAAAAATAATGAATAAAATGTTTAATTTTTAAAAATAAAATTAAATTAATTAATAAATTAATATTTTTAATGATAAATTTATGGTACTTATCACACCCTCCAATTTAAGCTTTGCTCATCCTCAAGTAAAGAAAAATTTAGTTTTAGATATCTTTTAGCTTTAGTATTTTGAATTTTATCTAAGTAATTTTTAAAATGGCCATTGATATTTAGTAGAGCTTAAGTAAAGTATATCATTGGAGTATTAGTACTTATTAATATAAAAATTAAGTGAAGAATATTTAACTTTTTTGAATTTTTTTTAAATTATCCCTATTTTAATCTCTAAATTATCTAAACTTTTATATGGACCAGTATATTGCTACTTCCACTTTTTATTTATTGATTTTTTTATTCATATTGTATACTTTTTGATGTGAATATCATTGCTTACTTAAGTAATGGGATCCGGTTACTCGATAAAAAATCAATGTATTTTTTTTTTAATATTATTTCACTATTAAGTGCCTTAATCCCTTAAGCTTTCTATTTGATCCATGTAGTGAGTCTTGGATCAATGACTCCCAAACTAGTTGGCTTTAGAGCACTAGATATAAAATATCCGTCAATCTTACTAGCTCGAATCAAATAGGCTACAAGTTATGACTAGCTTTACAATAAGCTTTCTTATCTTTTCCATCTTTTGATGTGAAACTCAATGCTGCTTAGGCAAAGAAATCTAGTTACTCAGTAAGAAGTACTTGAAAATTATTTTATTTTTAATTTTTTATATATATGAAGAAATATATAGTTATTTTATACAAGCTCATAAAAAGTAGACTCTTCTTTGATGCTGGTAGAAAAAATTAGAATTGCTCAAAGAAAAATTACTTATGTTCTAGACTTAACTCTTTATTATATTTTCTTAATACTTGATCCCTTAATATCTCATAAATTCTCTAGTCTATGCATTAATTTTTTTTAAAAATGTGCTTAGTTCAACTCAATTCTTAAGCATAATTGAATGTCTAAATACTAAATATTAACTTTTTTAAGAACTTTAAAAAATTAAAAAAAATTTATTATTCTCCTTCTTAACTTAATCAACATTGTCCTCAATGGAGAAGAAAAAAAATAATGGATATAATAAAAAAAAAGAATACACCTGATTCAGTGTATTTTCGTGGTCCAGCATGTACCTTTGAAAATTTAGGCTCTCCCTCCAACTTATTCAAAATATATTAAAAAAAATTAAAAAGATAAATTAGATGAAAAACTAAATATTGGGTTGTCTTTCAATAAGTGCTAAGTTTATTATCTTCAGCCAAATATAAGGCAGCTTATCTATCCCATACCAAATATTGGATTGATAAATTTCAATGATTTTGGATTGTCAATCTTAGAAAGATAGTTTATTATCCTTTTATTAATATATTTATTTTTAAGTACGAGAGTACAGTTTGTGACCCTATTCTCAGACCCTTATTTGTTAAGAATTTCTTCTATTTATTCATCTAAAATGCTCATATATTGAGTTTTTGGGTTAGGAGTTAAGTTCAATGCAATGGATACTAGAAGGATGACTAAAGATGGCTTTTATTTTAGTGGTAAATTAATATAATCTTATTTAAACAACTCCATTGATACTTCATTATATGCCTCTTGATTTTTGTAAGAAGAGCTAGCTTCTAGAGTTGAAGGGAACAAGACTACGGTTTATGGGTCTCAAGTAAATCATCCATTCTCTTTTTCTTTTTATCAGTCTCATTCAAATTGGAACTAGCATCAGTACTAGTTTCAGACTTAGGTTCTTCTATGCGGTTAGTCTCAGTACTAACCTCTTCTTCTTTATTTTTATTTTGGCTAGCAACAGTACTAGTCTCTCTCACCTAATCTTGGTATGATTTCATAAGAATTTTATAACTTTTAAGTTCAAAAATTACTTTGGCATTCTCAAATTGGGGATTCTTAGGTGGGATATTAGCTTGATAACTTGGTTCAGGTGGTTGATAGACATTAGGTAGATTGTTTATAAGAATCGGTTGGCTCGATAATTGATCTACTTCTCTTCTCATATTAGACTCAGTTAATTATTCTATTTGGGCTTCTAGCCTAGCAATAGATTGTTGTTGAGTTATAATTAATTATTAAAGTTGGTTAAATCTATCATCAACTAGATTGATCTTTTGAGGAGGTGGATATAATGACTGATTATAATATGATGGCTGGGTAAACTGATTAGGTTGACCCGTATTATGGGCACAGTTTTGACATTGGGGCCTATATTGATAATTTTGCATTGGTAAAATTTGGGTTTAAGCTTGATTTTGTTGGGGTATCCAAGAAAAATTAGGATGGTTCCCCCAATTTGGATTATATAAATTTAAAAAAGAGTTATTAACCGACTTGGAGTAGTCTTGAGCAGCTTGAACTTTTTCTTGGTTGAATGATGAAATTTGTGCAGCCAAAGAACATTCATTTACATAATGGGTTAGGCTAGCATAGATGGAACAAATCCCCTAATAATTAGAGGGCGATGTGAACTATGTAGGAGATTATTGACCTAGGGTTAGGAGTTGATCTAATTTATGGGCAAGAAAGTCTACTTTATTTATCAGGCTCAAATCAACCTTAAAACTAGATTCTGGATGTTTAAATTTATGGATCCCTATCCATTTTTGGTAGAAAGATAGTGAAGCATGGTTAATTAAGTTTTCACTTAGGGTTTTAAATAAGATATAGACTTCATCCTCACTTTTATTCATGAATGCACCCCCATAAGATGCATCTATCATTTATTTATATTGGTCTCCTAAACCATCATAAAAGGCTTAAACTATCTACTACTTAGATAGACCATGGTGTGGATATTTTCTAAGAAGTTTCTTAAGTCTCTTCTATTATTCATGAATTTGTTCTCCTGGAAGCTAAGCAAATCTAGTGATAGCTCATATCATGGTGTTGGTTCAGCCGATGGGATAAAATTTCTTAAGAAATTTACTTTACAAGTTAGCCCAAGTTTTGATTGGTTTCTCTATTATGCCAAGCTATTACTTGACTTTATCTTTTTATAAAAAGAAGAATAAGATTAATCTAAGGGCATCATCAGTCAAATTTTGAATTTTTATCATAGAGCAGATTTCTAAAAATTCATCCAAATATTTGTAAGGATCTTCATTAGTATTTTTATAAAAAAAATGAAAGTATCTAGATTATGATCGGCTTGGTCTCATAGTGGGTAGCATGGATATCAAGTAACTGGATATAAGTTGATGGACTATAGATGGATGGAATAAAGTATTTCTTCATCTACCTAGATGGTTCTCTAAGATTTCTAGCCATTTGACTATTAGATTTAATATGGTTCAGCCATTCAATTTTATAATTAGATTCAACTAGGTCAGAAAAAGCAATCTCCTACCGTGCATGTACTAGTGCAATCCTAATGTGTGATTCAAAATATTTTTAAAAATTATTTTATTATTTTTTTATTTTTTTAAAAAAATTATTATTTTTTATAATTTTTTAGTTAATTTAATTTAATTTAAGTTTTTTATTTTATTTTATATTTGAAGGAAAAAAAGAAGAAAGAAAGAAGAGTTCTAAAGAAGTGGTCCTAAGGAGTCCTAGAGCTAAGAAGAGAGAGAAGAATTAGATTTAATTAGATTTGATATTTTAGTTAGCAACCAAGTTAGACAATCAATCCTAACTAAGGGTTATCTTAGATCTAGACAGCTTCTAATTGCCAAGATCATCTTTAAGCCCTCTAAGTATAAGGTTAGTTAATTAACTGGCCAGATAAGTGTAAGATTGGGGGAGTCTTCCCATTGCTTGCCTTAGATACCAATTGTCTTAGCTTGGTAAGCTAACAAAACTAATTAAATAATCATCTTCCTTTGGGATGCAGTCCCTGAACTACTTTTCTTAAACACCAGTTAAATAACTAACTCTAACTCGATCCAACTTTTAGGATTTTTTATCCTAATGAGCTCGAGTTTCTAAGGTTGATGTCTAATTGATTTTAATTTAAAGACTTAGATCAATGTAGGATGCTGGTTGGTTGTTTGTAGGCCAAGAAAGGATGATCAAATCTCTATCTTATGTTGTTTAATGGGTTGTGCCCTTAAGTTGCTTTAAGATGAATATGCATAATCACTTTCAGACAAGAAGTTCTATGCAACCATATTAGATGCATGAAATTTAATTGAACTTGAGGAGCTTACCTTATCTTCAGCGATCATAAAAAAAAATAAAAATAAAAGTAAAACTAGGATGATGTATGCTCTAAATAATTAGGATTTCTACTCTTATCATGAAGCTTCTAATTAGATTTAAGTGAGTATTTTTTAGATTAAGTTAAAAATAAAGTAAATAATAATAATAAAAAATCTAGGATTAGGATTGATCTTACCAAGTAGGATTGAAAGTTTTCTCCTTGCCCTAATCTTTTTATTCTTTTTCTCTTTCCTTCTACAAAATAAATAAAAAAATTAGTAATTAAAAGTTTATTTATAATTTATTTTAGAGGAAAATCAAAGGGATCAAAAGCTTTAATGTCCGTGCCTTTTTCGATAATGATGCCAAAAACTTGGTGCATTTGCTAGAATTACTCTTAATTTATAAGAAAATCAAAAAAATAAAAAAAAATAATACTTATGCCATCCCTGGTAATGATGCTAAAAACTTGATAAGAGCATGATATTATCGTTAAGACATCATGTTTATCAGTTTAATTTTGACTTCTTAAAATAATTAAAATTATGTAGAAAGCAGTGAGTCGGATCGAATCCACAGAGAAGACAATGTTTTAGTTTTAAAATATTTATTATTTATAAAAAAAATTTTAAAAATAAAATTAAAGTTAGAAAATAAAATTATAAAATAAAAAATAAAAATATATAGAAAATTAAACTTGGTACTAAGATCTACTAGTTAGACTTTGCATTTAATTGCAATAAAAATAGAGAATAATTTAAAGTAAAGAGCAAAAATTAAATTATAATTAAAAATAAAAAGCATGAAATTTAAAGAGTAGAAAAGTAGATTTTGCATTAATTAAAATTTAATTCTAAAGTTAAATACATGAAATTTAAAAAAAAAAATAAATAAAAATTAAAAATAGCTAATCTTGATCGTGAATCGGCATTGACATTGAGATGGTGTAGAAGTCAGCTTCTTCTCTTGGCACTGTCTGCCTCGAAGCAACCTTGAATCCCAAGCATGGCTCTAACTTATACCATCATCTTCCCATGATCGAAGACAACTTGATTTGATAGCCTGGTGTCCTTTAAATAGAGTGTTGGAAGGCTGGATCCTTAGTTTCTAAGCAATATGGGATTAAGAAGGAGTTTTGATCGACAAATATGATGAAATCCCTTGAAAAATCAGAATAAAAGAGTTCCTAAACAAATTTTGTGAAGTTTCATGAATTCTGACTGTCAGATCCTGATCAAACGGTCTAAAAATTGCCAAAAATCAATGTATAATAGCCCAGATCCACTCGGATTAATTTCTGGTCATTAGATTGGTCTTGATGATGAGATTTCACCATCGGATCACACCTGGGTGCCTTGATCACCATCGAATCTTATATCAGCCATTGGATCAAGTTCTGGAACACGTGCAGCTATCGAATCAAAGTTCTAGCACTGATGGAATTCGAATTAGAGTCAAAAATTACCATAGTCATAGGATCTTGATTTAGGCAAAATCTGATCGCTAGACCGAGCTTTGAAGCATTTGGAGTCGTTGGATCGCGCATAACAGGAAAACATCCCCACTATTTGATCTTGACCGCAAACCACCTGGACCATCGGATGATACCTTTACTATTTATGTGGACCACGTGGACTGATTGTACCACAGACCGCAACCAATCAGTGCACACCATGGCCTATGAAATTACCATTTTGCCCCCATGAGCCATGTAAGAATTTTGTAAACCTCTTAAGATTCTTGGTCCACCACATGTCAGCCTGTGATTCGCTACATTTTGCTGAGCTGGTGGTCCATGCCTAGTTTCATGGACCGATGAGTCTGCTTTTGTGGTTGAGCCAGCTTGGATGGTGCACTGGCTGAGCTGGGATGCGCCAACTGAGCTGCTTTCAGTGGCTTGGTTGAGCGCGCTGGCTTGGCTGGGCGAGTCGACTGAGCCATTTCTAATTTTTTTTTTTTTTTATTTCTTTGAAAATTTATATCTACTTCGGTTTAACTTTGATTTGCTCAAACTTGTTTCATTGCAACAAAAAAAATGAGCTCTTTTTAATGGTGAATATATTTTTTAAAAATGATGAATAAAAAATTTAATTTTTAACAATAATAATAAATTAATTAATAAATTAATACTTTTAATGATGAATTTATGGTACTTATTAGTATTCATGTTACCTTTCCTTCTTAACCTCTACCTCATCTTAGAAGCTATCTCAACTTGCTCGCCATTTGCTTTATCAGTTCCATAAAGCACGCATAACTTATCGTAGTTGGAAAATGGGTTGTTCGTTCATTAATGAGTCCTAGGATTACTCTACAAAACAATAAGTAACTTTAATAAGATAACTTGAATGTGAGAAAAGCATTCCAAAAAAGTTTAATTCTTGAGGTTAACAAATATACCTGAATCAGTGCATCCCAAACTTTCTTTTCAGCATCAAACATTTTAATCTCTGAATTCCAAGTAAAATTGCTCAAACCACCCTCAAAGAAGTCCCATTCCGGAATGAACTTCTTTTTGACATATTTGATATGTTTTTTTTATTTTTTCTTATCAATTTTTTTGTCCAAAAATTTTTTCCACATCTCTCGAAGAATGTTGTCATATGCTAACATACTGAATGTACCATTTACTCGATTTCGAGAATAATTTTGTAGCAACAATGCATCTAGAAGAACATCATTCATGGCATTTGTATAGATGACACAATCTTCCTTGCAATTTAATTCTAAAGATTTTCTTTTAGGTACCATTTATATATCTACACAAAATTAGCATTTACATATACAATGTAAAAAATAGTAATACGAAGAAGCAATTAACTTTATCATCCATCACACCATAATAAAAAATAAAATGTTGTCAAATATAAAGAATTTCTTAACCATAAATAGGTTTTGGTAAATGAAACCAAGGTGCAGTATATGATAAATTTTTGATATTATAAGAAATATAGAGATAAAAAAAAACTATTTCGTGTAATCCATCCACATTATAGCTGCTATTGAGTTCCTAATCCCTTCTCCTCTATATTCATCCTGTACATCATCAGATGGCTCAGAAATGAAATCTAGCTCAAGATATTGATTATTAAGTTCTTCATCTACTTCAGAAATAAGTCCCCTATCTCTATCTACACTCATCAAATAGTTATGTAAAACAGACATGCTACAAAAATTGCTTATATATTTCAACACAAAAAAAGGTTCATTGGCACTTGCATGATATGATGGGAAATTGCTTCTTAAGTATGCCAAATGCCCTTTCAATTATATTGCATAGTGATGCATGTCAAAGGTTAAATAACTTCTATATATTTCTTAGTGGATTTCTCGAATACTTTTGCACATGATAACATACTCTTCTATAAGATAGAATTATTCCATCCTTCATCATGAAGCCAACATCAGCAAGATAGAATTTTTCTTAAAAAATTACACTCATCATATATAGTTGTAAGGAATATTGTTGCCCAGCTAGACAATCCAAAAGGGGAGGGGGGTGAATTGAGTTATTAAAATTTTTAACAAATCTAAGCAATAGTGTGCAGTGTAGGGATGAAAGTGTGCTGAGGATGAAGTTACTGAAGATCAGAAAATAAAAGCAATAGAGGAGATAGAATGCACACACATAAACACAGTAGATTTATAGTAATTCGGTGCACCTCTAGCACATACATCTATTCTCCAAGCAATCTCTTAAGAATTTTTACTATAATCATCTGATTATAGCATATTTGTTTTCATTGATTTAACCCAGGTTAACTAATCAAAATCTTTACAAGCCTTGTCCTAAGGCTCTCCCAAACTAAACCATGTTTGGTACAGCTTTTAACCCTTCAAGTTTTAGCCCTTGTTGAAACTTTTACAATGAGTTTGAAGAAAAAATAAATACAACAAAGAAAATCCTATTTGGTTAAATTGTTGTCGTTGAAGCTTTCTATTAAGGATGCTTTGATTGTTGCCAATAAATGCTCTCTTTCCTCTTTGAATGCACTTAGAAAACTCAAGAAAGTAATGAATGGGAGTTGGTGAACTTTCTTAAAATTTTACTCAATGTTCTCTCTTTTTATGATGAATAGTGCTTAAACAATGTATTTCTTTTATATTTTTCTTTTTATTTTATTTCTTAATCATTTCTAAAAGGATTTAGATGATTTGACATGGATTCTAGCCATTTATGATCATTGGAGATAGAAAATAGTCATTGAAAACTATTTCTGGATGAAGGTACAAACTTCTACAAAACTAGCCGTTGTGTTTGTTAGTCTTCATTGAGCTGGCTCAATTCTAGCTTTGGGTTAGCTCGATTAGCATTTCTTTGCAAAATGCCATTCTATCCCACTGAGAGGGCTGGCTCGATTTTGCTTTGGGTTAGCTCGATCGGTAAACTTGAAAAACATCATTTTTGTTGATCTGAAGGAGAGCTAGCTCAAACTTGCATCGAGCTGGCTCGAATGATAGAGTTAAAAAATCACTTTCTATTGGTCTGAGATAGCCGGCTCGATGAAGCTTCGAGCTGGCTCGATCAGCAAAACTCTGAAATACTTCTTCTATCATTTTGAGAAGGCCAACTTGAATCAAAATTGAGTTGGCTTGACTGCATGCCAAGCCAAGGAAGCAAGGGCGTGCCATGCCAATGCTAGCTCGATTTAAGGATAGGTCAGCTTGGATTTTTTGAAATAATGTTTCTTGTGCTGAAATGCTTCAAAAATTATTTTCACTTGATCTAATAAAACTTTAATTGAATATAGAGTATTTCAATGGCCTTTTTTTTCTAAAAAAATAATCTTTGATATTTTTGAAAAATGTTAGTATAAAAAATTATGCTCCAATATTTTGTAATCATCAAAATCATTCCTAGAGAACAATCTCCTCCTTTTTGATGATGACAAAACATTGAGCATATTGTAATATATATATTAAAGGAATTGTTTAAGGTACAGAGTAAAGTTTTATATTTTAATATGCACAAGTAATTTTTGAATTGATAAGCTATTTAAAAAAGATGTATTCTTTACAAAGTTAAGATATAGAAATTTTTCATTAGCTCCCCTTAATGAGTGCATGTTATCCATTGATATTTTAATTTAAAATCTAATTAATATGCTCAAATATTCCTTCTCCCTCTTTTTGTCAACATTAAAAAGAGCAACATTGATAGATGATAATGATTACATATTTGTATTGTTTACAAAAAGATACGGCCAAGCAATACAACATTTGAATTCATTTCAAAACAAAAGTAAGTAGACTATGCTAGGTCCTAAGATGACTATTCCTTGTTTGAGGAAGAAAATTCAATGATGGGACTAGAGGAGAAGGTGGAAAGTGCAGTTTGTTTGCTTCGAATTCTTGCAAGGGGATCGGGGCAAGAGGTGGGAAAACCAATGCCGGATCAAACAATGGCATTGAAGGGGGTTCTGATAGAAGATGGTTAAGACTGAGTAGGGGAGGATCTAGGCTGAGAGGAAGGAGGAAAAATCCGAGAGCCTAGGTCACCAATCTTTACTTCCACTCTTCGAAGTGCAGTGATGATGACCTCTGCAATGCCATGCTGAGAATAATTAGCTCTTCAACTCTTCTAGCAATCTTGTCAGCCTCCCTAGTTAATAGTTGTATCTATCCAAAAGATCTATTATGCACTTTTTTCAATATTTCTAGCCTTTGAGATAGGTTACTGATTTGCTGACTATGCATGTTAATCTGTCTCTTAGCTGAAATTCTCTGCTTTTCTAGAGTTTGAGTGATCCATAGTTTAAGATTAGAGAACATGTCATCCATTTTCTTGAAAATCTATTCCACAACCTGCTCCATAATATTATTAGTCAAGAAACTAGGAAATACAGTACGTGTGCAAGGAGAAATAGGATGATGCTCTCCAGCTACTGAACTTGGTGTTGGTGTTGGTACTAGTGATGATGGTGCCACAGCAGGTGTAGGAGAGGATGGCCTGGCAGAGTCTGAAGGAGAGGATGATGATCTAGAAACATGAGGGTGCACTTCTTCAATCTCTCTAACCCATACACCATTCTTTTTTTCAAATTTCATCCAATGAAGAGATTGAATGGTGTAATAATTAGTGTGAGTGAGCGACTTAGAATCCTCCCCATCCAAGTCAATGCTTGCATCAGTGAATAATAAAGTGAATACCATGCTGTAAGGCAAGCAGGCTTTCCCTTTTGACTTGCCTGCTATGCTCTTGATCTCAATCATCATAAATGGCAGGTTCATTGGAGTTCCTTCAACCAAGGGTACCATCATAGCTAAGTCCCTTGAAGACATCTAGTTAAATCTTCCAATTCTCGAGAAGAAGATCCTGCATAACATGCAGTGTAGAAGCTTCAATTTTGCCGATAGATGATTAGCATTATGAATGTCTAAATTTTCTACATCATCTCTGCCTAGAAGTTTTCTTAATGCATTAAAATCATTTTTTAGTTTAGGAGCTTTAATTCCAGCATATGGCATTTGTAAAAGATACCCTAACGTCCTTTGATCCAAGATAATCTTAGTTCCTTTTACTTATGACCAAATGAAATCAGTACCAATTCTCAAATTTTCAAAATAGTCTCTTACAAGTGGAGGATAAGTAGGTATATCCAATGAACAATTTTTTTTTCAACCCTACTACCTAATCGAAGAACCAATTTGAAAGTTTTCTTCATCTAAAAACTTGAAACTGATCTTTCTACCAATGGTGACTACTCGTGAAGCCATGGAAGGTCGATTTGGAGAAGTAGAGGGTGTTGAGCTTGTCGTTCTCTTCTTTTTTGAGTGAACATCGGGTTGTTCCTCTATGCGGTGCTTTTTCATAGTTGACATGCGAGTCTTTGATGCCATTGCTCAGATTCCCATGGATTAGAGAGATAGATGGAGAGGGAATAGGATTTTGGAAGGTTTTGGAAAGGAGTCAAAAAATAATTAAGATGGGGCAGGCTCAGAATGGTGAATAGGATTTTAGGAAGGTGGGGCATTTTAAATAAAAAAGCTGGGCCCTAATCATCGAGCAGGCTTGAACCCTATTCGGGTCAGCTGGATAGCCGAGCTAGCTTGAAGGAATATTCAAGCCAGCCCGAGCCAACAGAAAATTGAATTTAATTCAATTTAAACTTCAAAACAATGAGGATTAACCCAACTAATTTATGAGCAAAAATGACATTAAGGTTAATTTTCATTTACAAAGGATTGCACATTCCTAATTCACCTCTAATTGCACTAAATCTCTCTTCATTCAAAGGTTTTGTGAAAATATTTGCTAATTAATTTTTAGTTGAAATAAATTCAAGTATAATGTCACTATTTTGAACATGATCTCTGATAAAGTGATGTCTAATTTTAATATATTTTATTTTAGAGTATTGAATAGGATTTTAGTTAGATTTATGGTACTTGTGTTATCATATTTTAAAAAAAATATTTTGTTCAATACCATAATCTTTAAGTTATTGCTTAATCCAAAGGAGTTGAGCATAGCAACTTCCGGCTACAACGTACTTGGCCTCAGTCGTGGACAATACTACCAAATTTTGCTTTTTACTAAATCAAGAGATTAAGTTTAACCCAAAAAATTGACATGTACTTGAGGTACCTTTTCTATCAATTCTACAACCTCCATAATCAGCAACAGGAAATCCAATTAAATTAATTAAGGTTTGCTTAGAATACCATTGTCCTAGGTTTTGAGTTTCTATCAAATATCTTAAGATTCTTTTAACCACAATCATATGAGATTCCTTAGAATTAGACTAAAATTTAGCACATATGCAAACACTAAAGGGTATATAAGATCTACTACCAGTTAAATATAGTAGTGAATCAATCATACCTCTATAAAGTTTTTGATTGACACTCTTACCATATTCATCTTTATCCAATTTGCATGATGGGCTCATGGGTATGCTAATTGCCTTTGCATTCTCCATCCCAAACTTCTTTAGAACTTTTAGAGTATACTTGATTTGGGAAAGAAAAATATCTTCCTTTGTTTGTTTGATTTGGAGCCTAAAAAAGAATGTTAGTTTCCCCATCATGCTCATTTCAAATTCGCCCTACATCAATTTGGCAAATTCTTGATAAAGATTTTTATTAGTAGAACCAAAGATAATGTCATCTATATAGATTTGAATAACAAGCAGATCTAATTTCTTTCTTTTTAAAAATAATATAGTATCTACATTGCCTCTAGCAAAATCATTGTTGAGTAGAAATTTGCTTAGTCTATCATACCATGCTCTTGGTACTTGTTTTAGACCATACAATGCTTTATTAAGTTTGAACACATTATTTGAAAAAGCATGATTTTCAAAACCTAGCGATTATTCTATATAAACTTCTTCAACAATAAAACCATTTAGAAATATACTTTTTACATCCATTTGATATAATTTGAAATCCATATAACAAGCAAAAGTAAATAGCAATCTTATAGCTTCTAATCTAGCTATATGTGCATAAGTTTCATCAAAATCTATTTCTTCTTCTTGATTATAATCTTTAGCCATTAGTCTTGCTTTATATTTTATTACATTATCATTTTCATCTAGTTTATTTTTGAATATCCATTTAGTGCTAATAATTGGGTGATTAGGAGGTCTATCAACTAGTGTCTAGACTTTGTTTCTTTCAAACTGATTTAATTTCTCTTGCATAGCAATTAACTAATTAGGATCATTTTTAACTTCTTCAATAGTTTTATGTTCTATTTGAGAAACAAAAGCAAGATAACCATGATGTTCTCTAAAATTAGATCTAGTTCTTACACCTTGAGATGGATCACCAATTATAAGATCTTTAGGATGATTATGAGCATATCTCCATTCTTTGGATAGATTCTAATATTTTTGATTAATACATTCTTCTTGGATTTCTTCATGATTATTGACATTTGACTCTCCTTCATTATGATTGGATTTGTTCTTCAAGTTAAGGCTTTTTACTCTTTTTTCTAAGTTTCCTGCATCATCATCAAAAGCATCTTCTTTTTTTGATGAAATATTGTTAGCCTCATCAAAGATAAAATAAATAGACTCCTCAATAATTAAATTATGTTTGTTAAAGACTCTGTATGCTTTACCTAATGTAAAGTATCCAAGAAAGATATCCTCATCAGACTTAGCATCAAACTTTTCAAGTTTGTCTTTTTCATTATTCAAAATAAAGCATTTACATCCAAATATATGAAAATAGTTAATATTAGATTTTCTCTCTTTTCAAAGCTAATAGGAGGTTTTCTTAAGAATGGGATGGATCAAAATACGATTCAAAAAATAGCAAGCAATGTTAATGGCTTCAGCCTAAAAATATTTTGGAAGTCTTCCTTCACATAACATAGTTCTAGCAATTTCTTCTAAAGTTTTATTCTTTCTTTCAACAATACCATTTTGTTGTAGCATTCTTAGAGCTAAAAAATTATGTTCTATTCCATTCTCATTATAAAAAAATTTAATATTTTGATTTTCAAATTTAGTATCATGGTCACCTCTAATTTTAATAATTATAGAGTTCTTTTCATTTGAAATTTTTCTATAGAATTTTGAAAAAGCAGAAAATGCATCATTTTTGTATGTAAAAAATAGAATCCAAGTAAAGTGAGAAAAATTATTTATGATCATAGGTCCATATTTCTTTTCTCCTAGGCTTGTAGTTCTAGTAGGTCCAAATAAGTTCATGTAAATTAATTCAAGAAGTCTAGTAGTTGAAACTATATTTTTGGATTTAAAACTCCTCCTAGTTTATTTATCAAATTAACATGCATCATAAACATGATCATTTTCAAATTTTAATTTAGGCAAACCTTTAACTAAGTCTTTGTCTAGTGAACTTGATACTATCATCAAAGTGACTAGTGACTATATATAAAGAAGATTCAAATATGACCTTGAAGCCTTTGTCATACAATTGATTTATACTTAATAAATTATACTTTAAGTTATCAACAAGTAAAATATTCTTAATAAAAGTGGAGGGAGTGAGTTTGATTTTACCAATCCCAATGATTTTTTTTTTCCATTATCACCAAAAGTTACTATTTGTAACATCCCAAACCAGCAAAATAGTATATTAAAAGATTTTTGTTCAAGTATGTATGGTATTGATATCTTGAAAGATATTCAAAATAATATTAGTGGATGTAATATTTTTGAAGCATAAATTATGACTGTTTATCATTACAAGTCCTAAAATTTTTTTAAGTCTGAAAGCTAGCACCCGTATAGAAAGGTATATGAAATATGTATATTTTTGAAATAAAAAGTCTCGATAATTGATCCTTAGGTGTTGGTGAGCTACAAAATAATTTTTAATGAATATTGGAGACCATTTAATCTATTCATTTTGAAGCAAGAAAGTTTTAAAAGTTTTGGGTTTGAAGAATGTGAGCTAGAATCCAAATTTTAGTTTTTTATTCTTAAGAATTTTGATTTTTATTATTATGTTTTAAAGTTAATGGATTAACTTAAAAAAAATATAAATAAGCTAAGAATTAAGTAAAGCTATGAACAGAGTCTGAAGAGTTAATTTTTGAAATCCTAAAGTTCGAGCTGACCTAAATTAAAATCGAGCCAACCTGAGTCTGAGGCTACAGAATGAGTTTTCTATTTTTCGGAGAGAGCCAGTCTGATTTGGAGTCGAGCTGACTTGAGTGACACTCGAGCTGACTCGATTTAGGGCCAAGATAGTTTGGTTAGCAAAAAATTCTAGGAGCCAGTTTAACCAAGAGGGTTTTAAGTAAAACTTTTAAAAATAATTTTTCAAGAGATGAATGAGCAGCTTGAGGACATTAACTAATGGTTGAAAATACATTAGAGCAACACTTGTTATGCTTGGGATTGGGTGGATTCTTCATGGAATGACATCTAGCAAATTTTCTGTTGCCCAGCTATGCAACCCAAGAGAGGGGGGGGGGGATGAATTGGGTTTCTAAAATTTTAAAGCTAATTTAAAGATATCAAGATTGAATGATGATATGCAAGATGTGTGTGTGAAGCAATTTAGCTTAGAAAAAAATATAAAAGATCAGAGAGCAAGAATTTAACAAATTAAGAAAAGAAAGATGCAAGCACACCATAAACAAGCAAGATTTATAATGGTTCGGTGCTTTTCTTGTATCTACATCCACTCCTCAAGCTTCTGCTTGGGAATTGAAATCCACTAAATGTATTCAAACTAAATACACTATTGGAAACCTCCAACCTTAGCTATCCCAAGCTAGAACACTTGTTTTTCGGATACAAGCAAATCCAATATAATCCTATTCAAGATTAGGATCAATCTTTCCAAGTTTTGGAACCCTCCAAAACTTAAATCAAAATAGTAAAGCAGAGTAAAAGATTTAATGACAATCAAATACAAGTTTAGCTCCCTTTGTGAGCAAATAAAATCTTAAGAATGCTTTTCACAATAATGGAGGAAGCTTCTCTGATTTTTCTCAAGATTGTTGGAGATTTGAAAGAGCTCTTGAGAGATAGGTAAACTTAAAACGAAGGCTTCTTTGCTTGAAGATGACTTTTGCTTAGGGCTGAAATTGAATAACACCAATCTTTTATGTTTTTTCTATTTAAAGTCTTTTAAATCTTCAATAGGTAAAGGAGAGAATCTTGGGCAAGTGATGCGTGTTAATTTATAGCTATGGCAAGTGCACCAGTCGATCAAGTAATAAAGTGAATGAGTAGAGTATCATCCCTAAAGGATTGGAAACAAGTATTGAAAGGCTCTTTCCTATGCTTTATTTAGAAGATCGATTTATGAGACTAAGAAATTAAAGAAAAAAAAATTAAATTTTTTTTAAGAAAATAGAGAGAGTGTAAATTATTAGGGTTTTAAACTCAAGAGTAATGGATTACTAAGGCAATCGGTTCACCAACTCAGTCAATATAATATTCAGATTTTTTGATTAATTTTATTTCATGTGACGGTGGAGTCCCCTAATTTATTCACTATCCTTTGGTCCAGGCATAGCAAAATTATTAATATTTATTAATTACCCTTTGGTCTAGGTGTAATTTAAATAAATATTAATGCATTAGGTTTTGTGAAACCCTCTAATTAAAATACGCTGCATCCAAAGCGCACTAAAATTTCCGCATGCATATGAATTCTAATTTGATTCATAATACAAGGTATATAATCAAGAAGCAATAACATAGATGTACTTGGTCCGTAACATCTATGTTCATCAGATCAATTAGAAGATGGCCAGTAATCTAAAAGCATTAAGATCAGATTTATATACTCCTCATGAATAAAATTTAAAAATAAATCATACTGAATATTGCATCAAAAGAGTGGCTACACCTTAGCCTTAGTAAAAAAAAATTTAGTTCATGATAACAAGTTCAAAAATAGCAAATAAAATAAAAAGCATAGAGAAATTAGACTGTTTGATTGCTGAAATTGATTGTCTGTTGCTCTTGATGTGGAGAACTTGGTGAAGAAGAAGATGCTCCTTGATCGATGTCTTGATTGTCGAAAAAAATCAAAAACCTTTTTTTTATTTCTCACAAATCACTCTTCTCTTTCTACCTCTCTCCTCTCTTTTTCTTTTTTTTCTCTTCTTTCTCTTTCTCTCTCTTTCTCTCTTTCTCTCTTCTCTTCTCTCTTTCTCTATCTCTCCCTCTCTCTCTCTCCCTTCTCTCTTTTTTTTTTTTCACGACAACAGTAGGTTTTTATAGATAAGAGTTTGATTTCCCCCTAAAATCCATCAAAAATTAGGTTTAAGACTCCCAAAACAACTCAAATTAAGATCTGGGTAATTCTGCCATTAGATGTTGATCAAACGGTCCAAAAATCCACTCAAAAACCCTTTAAAATAATCCCAGATCAAGTCGGATTTAATGCCAGCCATTGGATCAACCATTGGATTGAATCTGGGCCGATCATCATAGAAAGAAGCCTTCTGATCTTTAGTTTAACGTCAGGATGAATCTCAGCCGTTGGATCTCGATCGGGAGCTGTGGATGCCGTCCATCAGCGCCTTCTTTTCGACCGTCCGATCGAAATTTCAGTGAAAATTGCCCGTTGGATCAGCAAAATTCTCCAAATTGCCCTCCATGGATCCATGCGCGAGCCCGGTGTTGCATGGACCGCCGCATTCTTCAGCCAATCGGAGCGCTTTTCTTGATGTGAAATTCCCGAAATACCCTTCCAGATGGTCCACCATGAGCACCATGAAAAAATGCTGACGTCATCCTGACGTCAGCGTTGCATCGTGGGTTGGTCTGCTATTTCGATCGAACCGGACCGAACCGCTGAGCCAATTTTCTGAACCGATTTGAACCGAACCATTTTTTTTTTTTTGAAATTCAATTTCTGGGCTCGTTTGAAGTCCGTTTTGCCTGAAATTTATTTCATCTGAATCAGAAAAATAAGATCTTCACATTGGTGGCCTTCTTTCCTACATAAGATTAATAAAAGTATCAATTTCTAAAGAAATAGATTAATTTATTTTATAATTTAATACTTTTATTAGTATATTTTTACCACTTATCACACCCCCCAACTTAGTCATTGCTAGTCCCTTAGCAATGTTTTATTTAATACCATGTTTCAATAAGATTATCCATCACAAAGATAAAATCTAGGACTTAAAGGTCAAAAAGTTTAGAAAATACTGCTAACTAAGCATTGAGCTTCAGAAGCAAATTTTTCAGTCAATATAATTAAAAACTTTCTTAGAGTACATCAAAGATCTATAGCACTTGTGTTCGTGATGACTAACTTTAGCATTTCAGTATTAAATTAAAAGAACAAAAGTATCCTCTCTTATCACCTATTTTGATCAATTTTCTATACATTCTCAATTTTATACTCATGAATTAAGGTAGCTTTCACACTGCCTTTTCTTTTTTTTTTTTTTTTTTACTGTGCTGAGCATCCTGGCCTTTCCTTCACCATTTTACGTGAATTTTCACACTTGACCTAGGTGCAGAGACCCAGTTACTAGGCTTTGGGCAATCCACATATACTCTATCTTTTGCACTTTATTTATAGGCAGGTAGCTCTTTCCTTAAATTCAAGTTTTTTTGATTAGAATGTATATTAATTATCAATTTTCAGTGATAATTGAATCCTCAGTTGGCCTTATAATCAATACCTACTTTGCCTTGTTAGTGTGCATGTGCAATTAAAAGTGCTAATAATCTTTTAATGACCTAAGTAGGCTGCTAAAAGTTGACCAACTAATCTACTTCTTTAACTCATTACATTCATTAGCAAATAATTCTATCTTTTATCACTTATCCAGTTTATCTTGCTCAAGATTTTCTTCTTGACACATGATTTTTTTTTTTTAATTATTCTACATTGTCTTAAAGGAGAAAGAAAAATAAAGGATGTAATAAAGGATAGGAAGGAATACACCTGATTTGGTTTAGTCTGGTTCTTTGGAGCTTTGAAATTTTGCTTGAGCTTCTCATTGATTTTTTTCTGCAAAATTGAAAAATACACACCAAAGCAGTAAAAGAGCAACCAACAAATTACTGAAAAAATAAAAGAAAAGAAAAATGATCAAAACTAAAAAGAAAAGAAACAAACCTATCTAGTAGTTCTGATTTATAGTCTTCAGCTTGACTTTCTTTGAGTTCTAAAGTGGATCAATCCGGTGCCACTTCAATTGGAATACTTTCATGTTTGATCGAGTCTTCTTTCAATTTGACATTGCTCACTTTTATAGTCTCAAACCTATTTTCTACAGAATTCTCATATAATGGATTGTCAATAATATCAATTAGAAAATAAGTTTGATTATCATCAGTTTGTTTAGTATCTTTGAAAATATTAAAAGTAACTTGTTCATCTTGGACTCTAAGAATTAATTTTCCTTGTTGAACATCTATTAAAGCTCCTCCAGTAGCTAAAAAGGGTCTCCCTAAAATAAGGGGTACATCATAATCTTCTTTCCATATCAAGAACAATAAAATCAACAGAAAAAATAAACTTGTTTACCTTTACCAAGACATCCTCCACTATACCTCTTGGATATTTAATGGATCTATCGGCTAATTGAAGAGTAATAGTGGTAGGCTTTGGTTCTCCTAGACCCAGCTTCCTGAAAAATAGAAAAAGGCATGAGATTAATGCTTGCTCCTAAATCACATAAAACTTTATCAAAACTACAATCACCAATAATGCAGGGGATAGTAAAACTCCCTGGATCTTTTAACTTCTTGTGGTAATTTATTTTGAAGTATTGCTGAGCATTCTTCATTCAAATTTATTCTCTCATGCTCCTTCAGCTTTTTCTTATTTGTTAGGATTTCTTTGAGAAACTTGGCATACCTGGGCATTTGAGTAATAGCATCTACAAAAGGAATATTAATATGTAAATTCTTTAAAATTTTGAAAAAGTTAGAAAATTCTTATCTGGATGCTGTATTTGTCTCTCTGGGAATGGTAGTGGCGGCACGTAGGGCTTCACATTTGGATCAGCAAATCGTATACCTGGAGACCATCCATCTGCTGGTTGTTTTGGTGACTGACGAATTTTAGTTGATGGTTCCTTATTTGTAGTTGGCTCTTCAGTCTCTTTCTTCTGATGTAGCTCCTCTAACTTTGTACCACTTCTTAAGGTGATAGCATTGACTTGCTCCCTTGGATTGGTCTCCGTGTTGCTGGGCAAGGATCCCTGAGGTCTCTCGGAGATTATTTTAGCCATTTGACCTATTTGCATCTCCAAGTTTCGAATTGCTGCTGTTTGGTCCTGCCTAAGTTTGGCTTCCAAATTTTTTATAGTTGCTTCTTGGTTTTGCATAAATTTGACCATCAGCTCTTCCATGTTGGACTTCTTTTCAGGTACTTGGAATCCGGGGGTGGCTGTTGTGCTGCATTTTGATTGCTCCATGAGAAATTTGGGTGCTGCCTCCACCCTTGATTGTATGTGTTGGAGTAGGGATTATTTTGTTGCGGCCTAAAAAAATTACCAATATAATTAGCTGTATCAGTTGTTTTAGCAAAAGGATTACCTGTCTGGCAATTGCTCGTATCGTGTCCTCCTCCACATAGGTCACAAGTAATGCTCTGAACATGCATAGCATAGTTCCCTTTAAGTTGTTGACTTCGGCTCTAAGGGCTGCAATTTCAGCTAGTAAGTAAGTTGGCACGCAATCTACTCCCTGCACAGCTGCTAGTCTTTTTGGCATCATATGTTCTGTCTGCCATTGATAGCTATTTGATGCCATCTCATCGATCAGATCGAAAGCTTCTTCCTCCATTTTTTGATTAATGGTTCCTCCTGCTGCTGCATCAATCATAGAATGATTAGTAGGAGATAAACCATTATAGAAAGTTTGTACCTGAAGCCATACGGGTAGTTGATGATGTGGACATCTCCTCAGTAATTCTTTGAAATGCTCCCAAGCCTCATATAGTGTCTCCATGTCCATCTGCATAAAGGAAGTGATATCGTTGCGCATCTTGGCAGTCTTGGAAGGTGGAAAGTACTTGGCTAAGAATTTTTTTGGGCTAGGACATCCCAAGTTGTGATAGAACCTGCAGGAAGAGAATGAAGCCAAATTTTTAGCTTTGTCCCATAAAGAGAAAGGAAATAACCTTAATCTAATAGCATCATCCGACACCCCATTAATTTTAAAAGTATCACAAAGTTCAAGAAAATATGGGCATTCGGATCATCATGCACGTGTCCACTGAATTGGATAGTTGATTGAATCATCTGGATCATCATCGATTTTATTTCGAAGTTGTTTGCTCGTACAGGCGGTCTCCTGATGCTCGAAGCTGCATCGGCTACATAGGCTACATTTAATGTGATGATGTACTGGTCGAATAGCTTCATGCTGTCGTCGCCATATATCCAATCCTAGATTGATTAGTCGTTAGGATCTTCAGCTGCCATGTTTCTCTCTTGTTGTAGTCTTCTAATGGTCCTTTCAATTTCTGGATCTAAAGGTAGTAAGTTACTATGTCCAGTACGTGTCATGCACTGAAATTTTTTTTTAAATAATAAAAATTAAAAATAAATTTTTAAAATAAAGCTAGGATCAAAATTTTAATATTATTTTAGACACAATCCCCGGCAACGGTGCCAAAAACTTAATAAGTGCTAATTTATAGCTATGGCAAGTGCACCAGTCGATCAAGTAATAAAGTGAATGAGAGTAGAGTATCGTCCCTAGAGGATTGGAAAAATAAGTACTGAAAAGCTCTTTCCTATGCTTTATTTAGAAGATCGATTTATGAGAATAAGAAATTAAAAAAAAATAATTAAATTTTTTTTTAAGAAAATAGAGACAGTGTAAATTATTAGGATTTTAAACTCAAGAGTAATGGATTACTAAGGCAATCGGTTCACCAACTCAGTCAATCAATACAATATTCAAATTTTTAGATTAATTTTATTTCATGTGACGGTGGAGTCTCCCTAATTTATTCACTATCCTTTGGTCCAGGCATAGCAAAACTATTAATATTTATTAATTATCCTTTGGTCCAGGTATAATTTAAATAAATATTAATGCATTAGGTTTTGTGAAATCCTCTAATTAAAATACGCTGCATCCAAAGCGCACTAAAATTCCCACATGCATATGAATTCTAATTTGATTCATAATACAAGGTATATAATCAAGAAGCAATAACATAGATGTACTTGGTTCGTAACATCTATGTTCATCAGATCAATTAGAAGATGGCCAGTAATCTAAAAGCATTAAGATCAGATTTATATACTCCTCATGAATAAAATTTAAAAATAAATCATACTGAATATTGCATCAAAAGAGTGGCTACACCTTAGCCTTAGTAAAAGAAAATTTAGTTCATGATAACAAGTTTAAAAATAGTAAATAAAATAAAAAGCATAGAGAAATTAGACTGTTTGATTGCTGAAATTGATTCTCTGTTGCTCTTAATGTGGAGAACTTGGTGAAGAAGAAGATGCTCCTTGATCGATGTCTTGATTGTCGAAAAAAAATTAAAAACTCTTTTTTATTTCTCACAAATCACTCTTCTCTTTGTACCTCTCTCCTCTCTTTTTCTTTTTGTTTTTCTTTCTCTCTCTCTCTCTTTCTCACTTTCTCTGTCTCTCTCTCTTTCTCTGTCTCTCCCTCACTCTCTCCCTGTCTCTCTGTTTTTTTTTTTCACGGCGACAATAGGCTTTTTATAGATCAAGAGATTGATTTCCCCCAAAATCCATCAAAAATTAGGTTTAAGACTCCTAAAACAACTCAAATTAAGATCTAGGTAATTCTGTCCATTAGATGTTGATCAAACGGTCCAAAAACCACTAAAAAACTCCTTAAAATATCCCGGATCAAGTTGGATTTAATGCCAGCCGTTGGATTAACTGTTGGATTGAATCTGGGCTGTCCGATCGTGTAGAAAGAGGCCTTTTGATCTTTAGTTTACCGTCGGGATGAATTTCAACCATTGGATCTCGATCGGGAGCTATGGATGCCGTCCATCAGTGCCTTCTTTTCGACCGTCCGATCGAGTTTCAGTGAAAACCGCCCATTGGATCAGCCAAAATTCTCAAATTGCCCTTCGTGGATCATGCGCGAGCCCGGTGTTGCGTGAACCGCCGCATTCTTCATCCAATCGGAGCACTTTTCCTGATGTGAAATGCCCGAAATACCCTCCGGATGGTCCACCATGAGCTGCGAAAAATGCTGACATCATCCTGACGTCGGCAGGTTGGTCTGCTATTTCGATTGAACCGGGCCGAACTGCTGAGCCAATTTTCTGAACCGGTTTGAACCGAATTGATTTTTTTTTTTTGAAATTCAATTCTGGGCTCGTTTGAAGTCCATTTTGCCTAAAATTTATTTCATCTAAACCAAAAAAATAAGATCTTCACATTGGTGGCCTTCTTTCCTACATAAGATTAATAAAAATATCGATTTCTAAAGAAATAGATTAATTTCTTTTATAATTTAATATTTTTATTAGCATATCTTTACCATTTATCAGCAAGATTTATTGCTGTTGGAGATATTAAAGAAACCATTAAAATCTATCGAAATAAGAAAAATAGTCGCTGTGGAAAATTTTTGTTGCAGGGGTCGACTAATGGCATAGGGGTCGACTCATGGTACAGAGTCAATCTCGAGGTCGATCTCTAAGACAAAATTTAAAAAAATAGTCATTCTATATTTTTATCCTTTGGAACCATAGAGATCGACCCTGGGGTCGACCCTTGGCACAGAGACAACATGCCAAACAGCTCTTTTCAGTAGAGGACAACTTAGGGGTCGATTCTTTCACTTCAAACTTGATTTTCGACTAAAATAAGTATCCAAAAATCATGGGACTACCTCCAAAGGATTAGAAATCTTCTATACTTGCTCTTGAGTTTCTAAAATCAAAACTTGATAAAATTATGATTTTATCTCTGAAATACAAATAGTTCTTTTCCAAGTCAAATTCATTAGTAATCTCCTCAAATACTTTGTAATCATCAAAATCAATTATTAGAGCAATAATCTTCTCCTTTTTGATGATGACAAAATATTTGAGCATAAGCAAAAATAAAGCATATAGAAGCATTGATTGAGAATTTCAAAAATTTTGATGGAACATGCTACATCACATACTAGGATATTATATTCAATTATTTGACCAATATGGCATCAAGAGTAGTTTGATGATTACTTATAGTCGGGCATTTAAATGATTTGCAAAAATATTTGACTTACTTATTTCTTTTGTTAATTTTACTTCTATTTTATTTTTTTATTAATTTTACTTTAATTTTGCTTATAGCCCAATTTTATTTACTCTACTCTCCCATTTTGACATCATCAAATAAGATCTTAAAGGATTTTAAAATTCAAAAATAAAAAAGCCTCCCCCTTAAGTTATTCCATATGTTTTTTTGTTAGAACAAGAGTTTATAACAAAACTTTTAATTTACAACATAATGATCATAATAAAATTTAGCCAATTCACAAAAATTTCATTTCACATCATTCAAATGACATCATCACATATTTATATCCAAATGATTATCATAACATCAAGTCATCAAAATATATAAGTGCTAAACATATAAAATATAAAGGTATCAAAGTATTTATGAGAATTAGGCCATCAAAATATACAAAATTTATGGATACAACTATCCATGATCCAAACAGCCAATAGTACCAATGCCATAAGTTTGATCCAAAAAAGAATATAACCAACTATAACTTGATCAATAACTCATAGAAACAACTAAGAGATACTAGATCATAACCTAATACAAAGATGACTAAACTAAATCTAGTAGAGATCATGGTTGGAAGCATCTGAATCAGATGAGAAATCAGAGATGTGATGGAGTGTGTCAAATGATAGATGTATCAAATTCAAAAAATTAAATAAAAAATTTAGAAAATTAAATCAAATCAAATGAATCAGCTCTCCTTTAAAAGCTTATCATTTAAATTTTTTTTTTTTATAAAAAATTAACTTAAACTCAAATATCAAAGGCTCTCCCCCTTTTTGAATGAATTTGATTCTTTGAACAGATTTTCAAGTATGTACTTTTAAGCTTTAAGAAGATTAGAGCTTTTCAAAGATTGAAATAGTGAAATCAAGCACAACATTTAATTCATTATTCATTCTTTCCTTTTCTTAAATAAATTTGAGTCAATTAAGCTCGAAAAAGATATATATCAGAAATATATCAAGCAAAATAAAGATAGTATCAAAGCAAAAATAATTTTACAAAGATTTTTAAAGTCATATTAAAAATTTTGTATTATATTCATATTTTTAAATGAGTTTCAAAATTAGAAGTATGTATCAAAATTAATTTTTTTGAGTGAGAATATATTTCAAATTAGTTTTAACTCCAATTAGTTATCAAAAATAATTTAGCAATCAAATCAATTAAATTTAAACTGAATAATCACATGAAGGCTTAAGTTAAAAGGATCATAAAATAATCAAAATTTATTATCCTTAACTTAAATTAATTAGAATATTCAGTCAAAGCTAACTAGATAATATTTAACAAACAAACATCTTTTTTCTTATTTTTTAAGAGTAAATACTAAAAAAATCATCACATAATATTTTCTCCCCCTCTTTTCCATAATTATTGTTGGATAAATTTATCTTTTAACTTTTCTTCCCCATTTTGAAAGAACACAATAAATTTAGAATGAATATTTTTTTTTAAAATTTTATTTATGAACAACATGAATTAAAAACACATCTCCCTCTTTTTGAATAATATAAATACATTAAATAAAATTATTTTAAACTTCAAAGATTCAAGAGAGATGGAACATTTTAAAGATTAAAGATTTTAGATAGATCATTCAAAGCAAATTATAAGATATATTCAGCTTTTTAGGGATCATCTCTTCTTTTCTTTTATTATTATATATATATATTAAGATCAATAAAATATAAGATAAATGTCAAGCTGTCTGATATTAATTGATTAAAAACTAAAGTCTTGTTTGAATATTTAATTTTAATAGCTTCTTTGAAATATTTTGCTTGACATCAATATCAAAAGATTTAAAAAGAGTATTTTTTTTAAATTTATTTTTCAAAATTAATCAATTTGAATAAGGCATGAATATTCATCAATAATCCTCTTTTAAGATCAAAAATAATTTTTTGATACTAATTAATTTTTTAAAAAAAATAATAATATGATCAAAATGTGTAAAATACAAATAGTTGCTTAAAATGAATCAAATGATCAAAATCATTAGAATGCTCAAATAAATTCATGAGACAAATAAAGTATAATTGTTTATCCATGATTTTTCTTATTATGTTCAAAAATAATTTTTCTTCTTATAGGCAAGAAAAAAAATAAAAAGGATGGATAATTTTTAACTTAAAGCAATGAAATTAGTCTCAAGGATTGATCCAAAAATATTAGTAGAGGATAAGTTGGGATCAAAAGAAGAATATTTAAGCAAAAAAATCTGGAATTTCTAATTCTCTCCTAATTTCATAATATTATCTTCACTCAAGGCCTTAGTAAAAATATCAGCCAATTATTTTTTAGTAGAAATATATTCAACAATTATATCATTATTTTGAACATATCTTCTTATGAAATGATGTCTAATTTCAATATATTTTGACCTAAAGTGTTGGATTGGATTCTTTATTAAATTTATGGCACTAGAATTATCACATCTTATGGGAGTTTTGTTTAGTTTGATGTCAAAGTTCTTAAGTTATTGCTTAATCCACAAGATTTGTGCACAGCAACTTTCGACTGCAATGTATTTGGCCTCGACCGTAGACAATGCTATCGAATTTTACTTCTTACTAAATCAAGAGATTAAGTTAAGTCCTAAAAATTGGCAAGTTCCACTAGTGTCTTTTCTGTCTAATTTACATCCAACAAAGTCTGCATCTGAATATCCAATTAAATCAATTGATGAATTCTTAGAGTACCATAAACCTATGGATTGAGTTCCTTTTAGGTATTTAAGTATTCTTTTTACAGCATTTAAATATAATTCTTTTGAATTAGATTGAAATCATGCACATAAATAAATACTAAATATGATATCTGGTCTACTAGTAGTTAAATACAATAAAGAATCAATCATATCTCTATAAAATTTTTGATCAACACTTTTACCTCCTTCATCCTTGTCAAGTTTACATGATGGACTTACGAGGGTACCAATTGCTTTGGAGCTCTCCATCCTAAATCTCTTGAGTAGTTTTCTTGTGTACTTGCTTTGAGTGATGGAGATTCCTTCTTTTATTTGTTTAACTTGAAGTTCGAGGAAGAATGTTAGTTCACCCATCATGCTCATCTCGAACTCCCCCTGCATGAGCTTAGCAAAATCTTGACATGAAGTTTCATTAGTAGATTCAAATATAATGTCATCAATATATATTTGTATTACTAAGATGCCATCATGATCTCTTTTAATGAAAAGGATTATATCTATATTTTCTCTTAAAAATCCATTATTAAGTAAGAATTTACTTAGTCTTTCATACCAAACCCTAGGTGCTTATTTTAAACCATATAATGCTTTGTTTAATCTAAAAATATAATTTGGAAAAGCATGATTTTCAAAATCAGAAGGTTATTCTACATAAACTTTTTTGACAATATATTCATTTAGAAAAGCACTTTTAACATCCATTTGAAATAGCTTGAAATTCATAAAGTATGCATAAGTGAGTAAAAGTCTAATTGCTTCCAGTCTGGCAATAGGTGCAAAGATTTCATCAAAATCAATTTCCTCTTTTTGATTATAACCCTTTGCAACTAATCTTGCTTTATTCCTAATTATATTTTCATTTTCATCCAATTTATTTCTATATACTCATTTTGTACTAATTATTGGATAATTTTTAGGTCTTGATATTAAGGTCCATACATTATTTCTTTCAAATTGATTAAGTTTCTCTTGTATTGCATTTATCAAATTATAATTTTTTTTGGCTTCATCAATGGTTTTGGGTTCAAAATGAGAAACAAATGCAAAATGATTGTATGCATCTCTAAGTGAAGAGTGAGTTCTTACCCCATGTGTAGGATCACCAATAATTAGTTCTTTGGGGTGATTGTGAACATACCTCCATTCTTTTGGAAGATCATTTATACCTTGAGGTTGTTCTTGTTGTCCTTCATTCTCAATTTTTTGCTTATCTTCATGATTCTTTTCATTTTGAATTGTTGAATCCTTTAGGATGATCTTCTTCATTCCTTCTATAAGAAGATTTGCATCATCAATACCCTCATTCTTCCTTGATGGAAGATTATTAGTCTCATAAAAAACAACATATATTGACTCCTCTACTACTAAGGTTATTTTGTTAAATACTCTAAAAGCTTTACTAGAAGAGGAGTAACCAAGAAAAATAGCTTCATCAGATTTTGTATCAAATTTACCTAATTTTTTTTTACCATTAATCAAAACAAAACATCGACAACCAAAAACATGAAAATATGCAATGTTAGATTTTCTTCCTTTCCAAAGCTCATAAGATGTTTTCTTTAAAATTGGTCTAATTAGGGCACGATTTAAGATGTAACATGCTATGTTAATTGCTTCCATCCAAAAGTATCTTGGAAGGTTGCTTTCACATAGCATAGTATGGGCCATTTCTTCTAAAGTTCTAATTTTTTTTTTACTACTCCATTTTATTAGGATGTCCTAGGTGCTAAAAAATTATGGCTAATTTCTTTTTCATCATAAAATTTTTTAAAGTCTTGATTTTCAAATTTAGTTCTATGATCACTTCGAATGCTTTGAATTGAAAATCCTTTTTCATTTGTAACTTTTTGATAAAACTTTATGAAAACATGAAAAGTTTCATCTTTGTGTGCCAAAAAGAAAATCCATGTAAAACATGAGTAGTCATCGATAATTACAAAACCATAATATTTTCCACTTAAGCTTGTTGTTCTTGTAGGACCAAACAAATCCATATGCAAAAGTTCCAATGGCCTAGAAGTTGAAACAATATTCTTAGATTTGAATGAAACTCTTGTTTGTTTATCTAGTTGGCATGCATCATAAATTTTATCCTTTTTAAAGTTCAATTTTGATAAATTGGTAACTAATTTTTTTTTGACAAGCTTTGAAAGTGAATGCATACTAATGTGTGCAAGCCTACAATGCCAAAGCCAATTAGTCTCATTAATTTTGGCATTCATAGCTACTAAACATTGCATGCTTATGAAAGAAAGATCATTCAAATCTACCATATAAACATTACCATGCCTATGACTAACAAACTTAATGCCATCATTATTTGGAACTAGTTACAATGCACAATGAAGATTCAAAAATAACTTTATAACCCTTGTCATAAAGTTGACTAATACTTAAAAGATTGTGTTTTAAATTATCTTCTAATAAAATATTTTTAATATACTTAGAGGGAGTGATATAGACATAATCTATACCAATGATCTTTTCTTTGCCATTGTCTCCAAATGTGGCCATTCTTCCATTTTTAGCATCAAGCGTGACGAATTGGGACTCATCATCGGTCATGTGTCTTGAGCATCCACTGTCAAGATACCATCTTCGATTTTCTTTTTTGGATGCAAGACACACCTACATGCAAAATCAAGTCCTTACTCTAGGTATCCAAGTTTTCTTGGTTCCTTTAAGGTTAGTCACAATGGTTCCTTTTGGAACCCATATTTTCTTTACATTTGAATTGTTAGAGAAGCATGTATAAGTTTTATGTCCTAGGTTACCACATTTAAACAAAGTAACATTTAAAAATTTATTGCTTTATGAATTTACAAAAATATTTTTTAGAAATTTTTATTTTTTTAGGGGGTTATAGCCTAGACCAGCCTTATCATAAATGGCTTTTTGATTTTCAAGAATTATATGAAGTTTATTTGAACTCAAAGTAAATTTTTTAACTATCAATTTTAAATTACTGATTTTATTTTTTAAATTTAGATTCTCTTGAGTTAAGACTAGTTTTTCACTTAGGATAGTTTTATTTTCTTTTAGCAAGACTTGATTTTTTAATTTTAGTTCTTTATTTTTAGTTCCTAACTTCTTTAAATCATCTACTAAATCATAGAAGTCTTCTTGAAGTTCTTCGAATGTAAATTCATTTAAGATTTCAATACTTACCTCATTCTCATGTGCCATAAGGCATAAGTTGGCTTGTTCATGAGCTTCTTCCTCTTCGGAGCTTGAGTCATCACTAGCACTCCATGTTGCCACCATATCCTTTTTCTTATATTTTTTGGAAACCTTTTTAAGTTGAGAATATTCAAACCTAAAGTATTCTGACTTTTTATATTCATAGCAAATAAGGGGCTGCTCCCTATCCTTTTCCTTGCTATGCTCCCCTTTGGTAGGTAGCCTCTTCCTTATGCCTTGTTTTCTCTTCAAAAATCTCTTAAACTTTCTTGTGATGAGGCTATTTCTTCATCTTGTTCTTCATCTTCCATTTCATCGGATTTCTCATCTTGTTGAGTGGTGGATTTAAGGGCTATTATCTTATTTTTCTTGACATCTTCTTCTTGATGTTGTTTCATGCTTAGCTCATGCATCATTAGTGATCTTAGAAGCTCCTCCAAGGATAAAACATTCAGATTTGTGGCTTTTTGGATTACAGTCACTTTGGCCTTCCATGTTCTTGGCAAAGATCTAAGAATCTTCCTCACAAGATCACTATTAGAATAAGACTTGCCAAGATTTTTAAGATCATTTATAATATCCATAAATCTAGTAAATATTACAGTTATTGACTCATCATGCTCCATTTTGAAAAGTTCATATTTGTGCACAAGCATGTTAATTTTTGACTCCTTAACTTGATTAGTGCCTTCATGAGTTACTTCTAACCTATCTCATATTTTCTTAGCCGACATGTACATTGAAATATGATTAAATTTATTAGCATCTAAAGTATAATATAAAACATTCATAACTCTTGCATTGAGTTGAGCCATTTTCTTATCAATCTCATCCCATTCCTTTTCAGGTTTGATTGATTCCTCACCATCAATTATCTTAGTGGGTGTGTGGTCCATTAACTATGATACTCCACATATCATAGTTAAGTACTTGTATGAAAATTCTCATCCGAGCTTTTCAATAGGTATAGTTTGTCCCATTGAAAAGTAAAAATTGGTTTGTGGACTACCCCTCAGCTAGAGAAATACTAACTTGAATTGCCATAGATCTTAGACTCTTTGATAGTTAAATCAAAGTAGGGCTAGAGCACTGAGCTCTGATACCACTTGTTGCCCAGTTATGCAACTCAAGAGGGGGGAGGGGGGGGGTGAATTGGATTTTTAAAATTTTAAAGCTAATTTAAAGATATCAAGATTGAATAATGATATGCAAGATATGTGTGTGAACCGATTTAGATTAGAAAAAAAATATAAAAAATTAGAGAGCAAGAATTTAATAAATTAAGGAAATAAAGATAGCAAGCATACCACAAATAAGCAAGATTTATAGTGGTTCGATGCTTTTCTTGCACCTACATCCACTCCCCAAGCTCCTACTTAGAAATTAAAATCCACTAACCATATTCAAACTGAATACACCATTGAAAACCTCCAACCCTAGCTATCCTAAACTAGAACACTTATTTTTTGGGTACAAACCAACCCAATACAATCCTATTCAAGGTTAGGATCAACCTTCCCAAGTTTTGGAACCTCCGTAAAACTTAAATCAAAATAGTAAAGCAGAGTAAAAGATTTAATGACAATCAAATATAAATTTAGCTCCCTTTACGAGCAAATAAAATCTTGAGAATACTTTTCACAATAATGGAGAAAGCTTCTTTGATTTTTCTCAAGATTGCTAAAGATTTGAAAGAGCTCTTGAGAGGTAGGTGAATTTGAAATGAAGGCTTCTTTGTTTAAAGATGACTTTTGCTTAGGGCTAAAATTGAATCACACCAATCTCTTATATATTTTCCTATTTAAAGTCTTTTAAATCTTCAATAGGTAGAGGAGAGAATCCTAGAAAAGATTTGTAGCCATTGAAGATATTAAAAAAATCATTAAAACCTACCAAAATAAGAAAAAAATAGTCATTGCAGAAAAATTTTCGTTGCAGGGATCGACTCATGGCACAGGGGTCAACCTCTAAGTCATCCTCTGAGATAAAATCTAGAAAAATAGTCGTTTTATATTTTTAGCCTTCGAAATAGCAGAAATCAACCCTAGGATCAACCCTTGGCATAGAGACAGCATGCCAAACAACCCTTTTCAGCAGGGGACGACCTAGGGGTCGACCCTTTCACTTCAAACTTGATTTTCTCTCAAAATAAGTATCCAAAAATTATGGAACTACCTCCAAAGGATTAAAAATCTTTTATACTTGCTCTTGAGGCTGTCAGATCAAAATTTGATAAAATTATGATTTTGCCCCTAAAATATAAAAAATCTTTTTCCAAGTTAAATTCATTAGTAATTTTCTCAAATATTTTGTAATCATCAAAATCAATTCTTGGAGCAATATTTTCTTTAGTTTATTTATTTTCAAAACAACAAAACCACCAGTTCTCTTTTCTTCTATTCTAGATTTTCTTGGTTGGAACGATCAGAAGGGAGAGCGAGAGGGCTAGAGAAAGAAGTGTCCTTAGTTAAAAGTTCGTAGAATTTAGTGAAAAAAAAGAGGGTTTGAGGATAGACTAATTTGGAGGGAGAAAGGTTGCTAGCCATGGGAAAGAAAGAACTTGGTTTTAGAACTCCTATAGGATTGTAGTAGTTTGAGGTAAGGATTCTGATCTCTAAACAAAGTTAAATTGAGTCCTCAACTATTCTTATCAGATTTAGGGATTTAGTAAGTTAAGGTATGCAATTTAAATTAAGTTTAAAAATAGATTATACTTTTGTTGATACTAAAATTGGAGAGATGGCTTGGTTATGAATTGGAATGATGTTAGCTGAATTTGAAATCAATTATAAGAATGAAAACATAATTAAATATCTAAAAATTTATAAATTATGTGGAAGTGTATTTAGACCTAAGCTAAAGTAAGCAAGGATGAGTAGAAAGAAATAATTGAAAGATTTAAGTAGGAGTTTAGAAGCAACGTATGTGTAGTTTTGATCTTGAGTTGCATGGTATCATATTGATTAGTATTTATTGATGATATAAGAAAAGGAAAAGAGTTGGAAAGGTACTTTAAGTAAACCAATTAGCTAGTAGCCAGTTGAGGTGAGTGGTTCTCTTATTTAACCTTGGTAATTTTCTTATTATATTCTATTATGTGAATGACTTATTTGGAAAGCAGCTAACTTGGATTACTCTTCAGCTTATGTATATTTAGATTTGAGCAAGTAAGAAAACAAGCAAGGGATTTAGTTGAAATGCTACTGCTGACTATGTATATTCAGCACATGTACATATTTAAACTGAGATAAGATTTCATGTTCATTAAAAATGTTGTAATTTTATTCTTTAGCTTTCGGAATATAATTTCTTGATAATTGAAAAGTTATTCAGCATGTATTTTAAAAGAATTACCCATAGGAATGATCAACCTATCGTTACACCCTATCATTGACATAAGCATAGCATTAGCTAGCATCACAAACTAGAAACTCAGCTTGCCCAGTAGGGGCTTATTCATTACTAACATCAAACTCAGCTTGCCCAGTGGGGCTTATTTACATCATTTGGCATTAGTAGCTACTTGCCCGCTACCTTTGGAAAGTGATGCTCTGGAGTGTAGTCGGTAAGAATCAATAGGCAGCATACATGAGCATAATATGATCATTACAAGATATTGTTTTGATTTGGCACATTTTAGCATATGATGTTATAAGCTTATTTTAATTGATTCAGCTTAATGAATTACATGAAATGTTAAAGCTAAAGATTTCTATTTTCTATTGTTAAATAGTCTATTCACTCACTGAGACTTCCCAAGTCTCATCCCTCATTCTTTTTATGTGCAGTTTGAAGCTTTTTAGCCAGGTTTGGAGGTTGTATCATCATTTTGTCAGCACCTGCTTTGAGAAGTGAGGGCTAAGCTAGCTTAGGTTATGAGAGGAGTGTATTTTGAGGGTAGCATGTATGTGTATCAAATTATGGTTTATGATATGTACGTACTATATGATGGTGTCACTTGGATCTGGAACTAATAAGTATGTTATATTTTTAGTGACTTGGCTTGTGTAAAATGTATATAGTATGGTTTTGTGAATGGAACCTTGAATTTGATTATGTAAATTATTGAGTTGAATTGTGATATTTGCTTTAGTAGATTAAGAGGTTAGATTGAGTTGTATATGCTGATTGAGGATGAATTTGAGATATTTGTGGTGAGCATATTTAAATGATATTGCAGCTTAGCTACAACTTAGAAATCTCCTTAATCTTTAGATAAGGGTGGGGTGTGGCACCGTCACCCGTAGCTAGTTAGGGATGGGGTGTTATACTATTTCTCCATTCTTTTTCTCAAGGGTAACAAATTATTCCTTGTCATTCATCATGTGTCTTAAATAGCCGCTATTTAGATACCAAGCTCTCTCATTTTTATCGGCTACAAGACAATCCTGCAAAATAGTCTAGTGGCTGATTTAGGTATCTAAGTCTAATTAGATCCTTCAGGGTTAGTATTTATAGTTTCCTTTGGAATCCAATTTTTTTAATTATATTTTAATCAGATTTTCTTAAGTTGCATGCATATGCTTTATATCATATTCTACCGTAGTTGAAGTAAGTAATGTATGAAATGGAATATGATGATGATGAGCTTGTATAGGGATTCTTTAAGAATTTTTGTTTCTTATTAGGATTAAAACCTATTCCAGCTTTATCATAGATTGTCTTTTGGTTATTTAAGATTATTTTTAGTTTTTTAGAACTGCATGTAAACTTGTCAACCAAGGATTTCAGCATTTGAACTTTCCTTTTTAATGAGTCATTTTCTTAAATTAAGAGTTTATTTCTTTATAAGATTTCTTCTTTATCTTTGGATAAGGTTTCAGTCTTTATTTTTAGATTTTTATTTTTATTAAATATTTTTCATCTTTTATTAAATCATGAAAAGCATCTTGTAATTCCTTAAAAGTAAAATCTAAAATGATTTTGGAGTTTCCCTCTTTTGGAAAATCATGCAGAATTTCATACATATATTTCAAAATTTTTTTAAAATAGATTGTAGCAGAAGATATAGATTAAACTATTTAATATATTTATGCGTGTAATTTAATCACTAAACCCTATATCTAGGATCTATAATATGTCATGATACATGAATAAATCTAAAAAATAAATTGAAGATTGGTATTGATCACATAAATACCTTAGATCTAGAACTATTCTAAAAATCCTAGATCGCATCTAGGTCAGAAAAGAGATCAGATTTCTTACCTTGCATGGATCGAGAATAGCATATGCACAGTTGAAAATTGACATTGTTCTTTATTACTTGGAGCTAAATAGTATGTCTGACCTCTACGGATAGTCCACACGAGATCATTATGCAGATCGAAGGTTTGTCGAACGAAGATCCGCTCGAAGTGCTAGTTTCTCGCGGATCCCTCCTGATGGTCAATCTATAAAAATTTTTTAGATCTCTTAGACCCTCCAAGAGATCAAAAATAAGAAGGAGGATGAAGGGAGAACCAACTTTTGGATCTCCCAAAAGGTAGAAGAGAAAAGGGTTAAGAAAAGGCCCAAACAGAAGATACATCTTCTCTTTTAGGACATCAACCATTGATGTCCTAAAAAGACCTTTATGCCTGGACAAGAGAAGACCTTCTCCTCTAAAATTTTTCTATACTCTAGGTCTCTTTGTCTCTGATTTTTCATATGAAAAAATTACTCAAATATTGAGAGGAAAATCTCTCTCAAAGAAATCCTAAGAAAAGACTTTCTTCTCTTCTTTTTCTCTCATCAGGACATGATCAAATCATGTCCAAAAGAAATCTCAATTCCCCAACTATTGGACTATGCATCCTCCCATGCCTTTTCATCTTTTCTCTCTAATTTTCTTCATAGAACAAACTCTCAAAGGTGGAGAAGAAAAAGGATTACAAAGGAAACCTAAGAGAAGACATCTTCTCTTCTCCTTGTCTCTACAGGACACCAACAATTAATATCCAAAAGAAGGCTTCTCCTCCAAGAAAATAGGTGCCCCAAACCCCTACACTCCTTCCCTCTCTCCTTCTAATTTTTGCATGGAATTCCTAGGGTTTTCTCATGCCAAAGGCTCCTTAAAAGGAGGTACTTCATATTAGCCAAAACTAGATCAAACTCTAGTCTTAATAGGAGTCTTTTAAGGACTTTTAGGAGGCGTCCAACTCTTAGATGCCTCCCCCTAAAAATTAGGTGAGGCATGCACAAAAGTAGAAGAAAAAAATGGGTGACTAAAAATATGTGGGCATGGCTTATTATGGTGCAAAGAGGAGGAAGAGTTTTAGAAATCTAAAACTCTATCAAGGAGAGTTTAAATCTAAACCAATTTGAAAATTTGACCAAGTCAACTTTTATTTCAAAAACTCCAGAAATAGGGCATATGTGGAGGCTCTCATAACATGAGAAAACTCATGAACAAAAAAACAAAAATAGGGCATGGAGTTTCTTAAGTGGCGCAAGGGAGAAGGGAGGAGTCCTAGTCTAACTTGGACTCTCCAATGTTGACTAGGTCAAATCAAATTTAAATCTTATTTAAACTAGATTAAATACAACACAATTAAGGATGATCCTAGTCTAATTAGAAGTCTAATTGAATTAAATTAATTAAATTTAAATCTTGTTTAAATCCTAACTTGATTAGGAATTAGGTGCATTCAAGCCCTAGTCTAACAAGAAATTATTTTTTCTTGTAATTGGCTTATCCAATAAATTAATTAGACTTAACCCAATTAAGTCTAAACTAATTTTAATTAAATTTAATTTAATTATACTTGATCTCGACCTAGTTGCTTAATTAGATTGAGTCAATTAGCAATCCAATTGCCAATTGATCCTCCTGTAATACTTGCACTTGATCGATCATCAATCGCATTGATGATTCGATCATTGAATGATTCTCAATTATCGATCAACCATCTAATTAGATAATAATCTCTTATGTGTGTAACTCCATAGGTTTGAATCTAAGTCGATAGCATAGAAACTAATTTCTATATTAATCAAAATGACCATCTAGCAATGATATTCGACGTTCAGATAGATCAAATGTATGCAAAGCAACATTCTTAGACCCCTGGCCTATGGTTATCATATAATTCATTTCTTTGACCAATAATGCTCAAGATGACTTCGAGTTAGCTGCCAACACTTATACAAATTATCTATATTATGTTTCAAAGTTTTACAAATCCCATGACTCCTTACGAGGATTATCTAGGCCTAGGTTTCGCTAAATTAAAACACAGTGAGACATTCACTTTCTGAAGTTATTCAGGAGTGATTAATCTCATTTTGATTCACACACCAACTCTACAAGTATTTGACTGTACCCAAAAATCTTTCATTGTTGTATTAAAAATACAGATAGGTTGGCACCAAAGTATAATAAGTTGTTTACAGGTCACTGTGGTGATCTTATGTTGGAGGGACACTTATATCCATTGGCTTTTACTAGCTACTCTTGGTAGTGGAGTGCTACATTGATTACATTTAGTACAAATGTACTCCTATATTTTACCTGCATGCCATACCAGTGTCTCCACATCACTTGGTTATAAGGACAAGCAATGCATATGACATACAATGACCTAGACTTGATAAGTTATTATCCTTATTAATAACTTATCATTTATTGTGAATAAATTTAAGAACCATTAGATAAATCCTTCTTTATTGATTTAGTGTGGTTCTAAGGACTTCATCATAGCTTAGATGTTCATTTAAGAAAGATAGAACTTTTATGATGAATAAGCCAAATAATAATTATCATTTGATAATTCATATACTATTTTCAATCATCTACAATTTAAATGATTGGCTTTAGGATACATTTTCTAACAACTCCCACTTGGACGAAAGCCAATTGATAATATCAAATATCTTATTTTCTACTTGAGCTTGTAGAACTCCTTAATTTTGAGGCTTTAGCAAATGGATCGATCAAGTTCTCCTTTTTCATCGATCTTCTGAAGGTCGATGTCATCCTAATCCAAAATCTTTTGGATAAGATAATAGCGATGCAGAATATGCTTGTCCTATGGTGTACATTTGGTTCTTTAACCTGAACTATGGCTTTAGTGCTATATTAGGACTGGACTATCGATGGAGGGTGCCTCTTCCAGCTTGCTAATGAATTTATGCCACTACATAGCCTATATGAAAGCATCAAATGCCATGATGTACTCTACATCACTAATAAAATAGGCTATAATATTCTACTTGAAATTTTTTCAGCAGATTGTTCCTCTAATTAGGATATATTCATGACCTGACACTCTCCTACTATCATCTTAATCTGAATTAAAACTAGAATCAAAATATTCCATAAGTTTTAAGTCAGTTTCTCCATATATAAGTCACTGGACCTTAGTATTTCTCAAATACTTAAGAAATATCTATACAATCTTCCAGTGGTTCTCATTCGGATTAGACTATATCTGCTTACTATGTCTAGTGAGTATGCTATGTTTGGTGTAGTACATGGAGAAATAAGATGACAGCTAAATCTTTATTTTTTGTAATGTTGGAATATCATTCTCGATTAAGAGAATATCATCCATAGACAATATAAGGAATAACTCTATAGAACCTTTTGTCTACTTATAAATGCAAGATTTCTCTTTGTTTATAACAAAGACATATCTTCAAAATGTATATTTCAATTCCAAGATGATAGCCAAATAAACTTTATAGATCTCTACCTTCCCATCTATGCTACTCTAATCCTTTTGAAAATTTATTTGCACCCAATGGATTTTATCCCTTCAAGTAAATCAACTAGTCTCCACACACAATTGATCTTTATGGACTTCAAATTAGATTTCATGGCTCCAAGCTACTTCTCAGAGTCAAACTTTTGCATTGCATCTATATAGGTGATCGAATCCTTATTATTCTGATCAAGTCCAATAGGATCACCATCCCGGACCTAGATACCAGAGTATCTGTCTGACTAGTGTGGTACTCTGTTGAATCTTCTTAATGGTGCCAAATTAATGGGCTCTAGATTTGATCTAATCAAATTTGATTTTGTAGGTTTACTGGATTGTGTTGGTTCTTTCTACTGGTCGAACTTTCTGAAGTTTAACTTTAGTGGCATCAATTCCTTCTCTAAGAAACTTCTTTCCAAAAAATATGCCCTACTGCTGAAAATAACTTTTGTTCTTCAGCATGGTAGAAGTTATAATCCCTAGTTTTCTTGGGATATCCTATAAACATACACCTATGAAACCAGGCTCCAAGTTTATCTATATGCAAATATTTTACGTAGGCCTGACAATCTTAAGCCTGAAGGTAAGATAGTCTAGGTCTACGTCCGATCCATATCCCATATGGAGTCTTTTAGATGTATGCCCTAGAAGCCAGATTGATCGATACTTATAAAATACTTTCTATAAGTATTTTCATAATTTTAATTTAAAATTAATTAAAGAATTATTTATTCTATCATATTATATATTAAAATGTGTGTGATACATCCATTGAGTTAATGGGCATGATAACACATATTTTCAAAAGTTAAGAATTTAAGACATGTGTTATCATAATTAACTCATAAACTGCTTCTGATCATAGGATCATCACGAGGATGGTGATCGATCTGAAAGATCAGTGTATGATTGCTTCCTTAGGATAGATGAGTCTTGAGTCTATGGTGTGGAGACACTAGAGCGAGAGTATAGATGCTTATTAAAAATAAGGGCACTGAGCAAGACCACCTTGAGCTGTCATAAGGAACTCTACCTTCTCATCGATAACTAGCTCAATGCTGTAGTGTGTGTCTGGTTCTTTGACCTGAGGTGCATCGGCAATTCACCTTAAGGGTGTTATAGTTTGACTACATCATAACTCGATCTCCTAGCTATTTGGAATCCTGAGGTATATGTTGACCATAACATGTTCATTATAGGAATTAGATCATGCTAAGATGGGATCTATCAACCTTGATAGAGGAGGAGTGGTCCTATGATGATCATGATATCGAGTCCTAAAATTTATGGCCATGGTAGTGTAAAATAATAGAAAAAAGTTTCTATTAGAATTTTACATTGGACTCGAATTGAATGATTCATTCATATGACGGATGTTGGGTTTGACAAGTTTACCTTAATCCTAATCCTGTCAGGGCTCATGATAGAAGAACCGAATCACATAGGTAGCTGCATCGAGAGGTTCGCTATTCGATTATAATGGATTGCCACCATATATTGCTAGATATCATTGGTGGATTTGGGATCAATTAGAATTATCTTGATGATCGATAATTCTAATTGAGTGAATCGAAAGAGTTCTGGTCCATCAAAAGATGTTTCGATGATGTCGATGATGGAGATCATGATATGTTCCATTACCATACAAAAATGAATCTAACTCGATCACACAAATAAGAATTTAGGTTTGGATGTCATCAATTAGGCTAATCTAGTTTAATTGATTTGGATTAGATCCAATTAGGTTTAAGAAAATCATGCTAGCACACCATTGAGCATAATATTCTCCTTCCGTCGTCTTTCTGGTTCATTTCGATTGAGCCAAATTGGATTTGGCTTATCCAAAAATTTTATCCTAGTCTAACTGAAATTTATCTAGATTAGAAAAGAATTGTCCTAACCTGATTTAGGCTTGTCCTAATCCATCAAATGGAAATAGGACAAGACCTGCTAATTTCTAGAACTATTTGGACAAGGCTCATTCGAGAACTTTGTAGGGATTTATCTTGATTTGACTGGATCTTGTCCTGGCATGATCAAGACTTGTCCTAAATCCCATAAGATGGGAATAAGACAAGATTTGTCTTTGCCAGATTAGGGCTTGTCCTAAAATCATAAGATGAAATTTGGATAAGCCTCTTTTGAAAATTCTAGATGGATTTTTCTTGATCTGATTGGACCTAGTCCTGGTCTGATCAAGGCTTGTTCTAACTTGATAAAGACATGCCTAAAATTCATTGGATAGAACCTAAAAAAGACTTGTCATAAATTTCATAAGATGGGAATAGGACAAGGGTCAAGAGTTGACTCGATCATGCAGGAATTAAAGGATTGGTGTGTGCCCCCTAGGGATTCTCTTGGGGTGCGCACCCTTGATGGGATTAACATGGGAAGGAGGGTGCACATCCCTCTTAGTGCATGCCCCTAATAGATAGGCATGGGTAGTTACCCATTTGATTGAAGTTTGAATGGGTCAAGTGTTTGAAACACTCAAGCTTCTAGGAGATAAACTTATCTCTGCACCAAGCCTCTTATCCCAAGTTATTCCATGCCATATTTTTAAGTTTTTGAAGGATGCAGTGCAGGGTTTGCAGTGCTACTTTCAAAAGTTTAATGAAAAAAGTAAAGATACAGCAAAAAAAGTAATTAATCTAATTAATTATCTACTGATCATATCAAAATATTAAATCTTACACTAAGGATCTAAACATAATATGCATGCATTCATATAGATCTGAAAAATAAAATAATGCAACAAACTATTTACTACATTAATGTGTTTAGAACATAATACCTTTTTTGTGGGTAGTCGATCACCATGATCTGATCATCATCGAGGAGGTCCACTGATCATGATGTAGGTACATATCTGACCTTTATGGATCGTCCACATGAGGCTCCTGATCCTAATCGGCTCCCCGCGAGTGCTAGCTCGACATCGGAGTCTTTCAGGGGCTGTTTTGATCAAACGACTTCGATCTTCAACTATGGGCTTCACAGATGTAGTAGAGAGGCAGAGGAGGTTTTCTCTAAAGTTTTGTAGGCTTTGGATGCTTGTAGCTTACGCAATATCTTCCCGAACCTTAGGTCAAATACCTAGGGTTGCACTCAATGAAAACCCTGCGCTTGCCCCTCTCTAATTTTTCCTTCTCACGAGAATTTTAAAATTTTTTTTCATGAACACAAAGGCTCAAAGAAGTCCTCTACTTCTTTTCAGATCAATTTCACATGTCCCAAAAATCTTCCCTTTTTATTTTTTGCAAAATAGTGTCACATACGCCTGGGAAGATGAGAACAAGTTGGTTGCTAGTTTTGAATTCAAATCTCATTTTAATCCAAAAGTTCAACCAACTAAATTTAAACTTAATTGGGATGAGGAAAGGAGTTGTGCACCCACTCTTCAGCAAAGAAAAGTCCATGAGAAACCCCTTTCACATGGAGATAATAGGCGCATAAAAGTTTAGGTGGCGTAGGGATAAGATATGATTATTGCTGATCCAAATTCAAACTCTTTTTGAATTTGGATGGCAAATAACCATAACTTATCCCTTGAGGACATGGAAGGACTAGTAAAAATCTCTTATGTGCATGAGAAAAAAGGTACAAAAGAATTTAAATGGGGCATGGGGTTAAATGTGGTGCATGGGAAGACTAGTCAAACTAGTCTTTGAATTCTAAACTTCAACCAACTGAACCAACCCAATCAAAATTGGTTAGATTCAATTAGACTAAATTAAACTCAATACATTTAGGCTTAATTAAGCTTAATTAGATCCTAATAAACTTAAGAATTGATCAAGTCCAACCTCTAATCAAATCAGGGTTCAGAACTCCTCGGTGATTAGGTCAACTCGTGACCTAATTGGGTCAAACCCAACTGAACCCAATTTAATTGAACTTGAACCAAAAATAATTACTCAATTAAATTGAGTTAATTAAAAATCAAATCACTAATAAAATTAGTCATAAAATTAGACTCCAAATGTAGTAAGTATCCAAAAAATAGAATTCCATCAAAATAAAACTCTTGATCGAAGAGTCCTAAACCAATGGGACTCTTGATCCCGGTGTCCGAAACAAGTGAAACTCATGATTGTAGAGTCCGAATTATCAATCACAGAGTTTCAGATATGTAGAATTCAGAGTCCCAGAGTAGTAGGACTCTTAGTCGAAGAGTTTCAGTTCAGTGAGACTCTTGATCATAGATTTTCAAACATTGAGACTTAGTGTCTTAACCTAGTAGGACTCCCGATCGAAGAGTCCCAGTCTAGTGGGACTCTTGACCATAGAGTTTCAATCGAGTGGGACTCCTCATCAGTCATCAGATCAGGTAGAAATCTCTAATATGTGTGACTTTGCAGGTCTGAATCTAAGTCGATAGCATAGAAACTAATTTCTGTACTAATTAAAGTGACCATCTAGCAATGGTACCCGACGTTCGGATAGGTTGAATAGTCATAATTACAATATTCAGAACCTACACGAATATGATTATCGTATAATTCATCCCTTTGATCGCTATGCATAGGATGACTTTAGGGTTTGACTGTCAATCCTAGAAGATATATCCAAATCATGTCTTAAAGCAATTAGTCTTGTGACCCCTCACAAGAACTACCCTGGCCAAGGCTTTGCTAAATGGAAATACCATTTAATATAGCTCCTAAATCTAGGTGTTGTCAATTCAATCTTGATACACGCACTGACTTCTTAAGTACTTGACTATGCCTAGAAACCTTCCGTCACTGAATTAGAAATTTAGGTAGTCCGGCACCAAAGCACAGTGAGTTACTTAAAAGTTACCATGGTGATCTCAAGTTGGAGGGGCACTTATACCTATATTCCATTAAAGCTAATCTTGACAGAAGAAAAGCTCCGAAGTTGGTCACGTTCAGTGTAGATGTATCCATACATCTCACTTGCATGCCATATCAGTGTCTCAACACTCATTAGTTACGAGGACAATAAATCTATATGGCATACAATGATCTATACTCGATAAATGTTATCGTCCTTAGTAATAACATATCATTTGGTCACGAATAATTTAAGGACTAAATGATAAATCCTCCTTTGTCGAATCTAAATAATCCTAAGAACTTCATCACAACACATGAGTTCATTAGAAGATAACAAAATTTATGATGAAAAATGTCAAAATAACTTTATTAATTTATAATTTATATATAATTATAAATGTATTATCCAACCATTAACAGGCTGATGGCTTTGAAACATATTTCCAACAATCTTCCACTTAGACTAAAGCCAATCAGTGCAGTATCTAATACATATCTTCGACCTGAAGTTATTAAACTCCTTCACTGCAATAGCTTTAGTTAATGGATTGGCCAGGTTATCCTTTCCATCGATCTTCTGAAGGTCAACATCACCTCGATCTATAATTTCTTGGATAAGATGGTAGTGACATAAAATATGCTTCGTTCACTGATGTACCTTTGGTTCCTTCACCTAAGCAATGGCTCCAGAGCTATCACAATAGAGAAGAATTGGACCATTAAGAGAGGATGCTACTCCAAGCTCGATGATGAATTTTTTTAACCACACCGCTTCTTTGGTAGCATCTGATGCAGCGACATACTTCACCTTGCAAACTGAATCGACAATAGTATCCTACTTGAAACTCTTCCAACAGACGGTCCCACCATTAAGGATGAATATATATATCTCGATACACTCTTACTATCATCATTATCAGGTTGCAAATTAGAGTCTATGAATTCCATAAGTTTCAAGTCTGATTCACCATATACAAACCACTGATCCTTAGTATTTCTTAAATACTTTAGGATGGTTTTCACAACCTTCTAGTGATTCTCTCCTGGATCAGATTGGTATCTACTCACTACCCCTAGTGAGTATGCCACATCTAATCATGTACATGTCATGGCATACATTATAGAACCTACTGTTGAAGCATAGGTATTCTACTCATACGCTCTCTTTCTAGAGCTATTATCGGATAATCCCTCTTTGAAAGAAAAATTTTATGGCCTATCGGTAGATAGCCTTTCTTGGAATTCTCCATGCTGAACCATTTCAGCATAGTATCAATGTACGTAGATTAGGATAACCCAAGCAACATTTTAGATCTATCTCTATAGATCTTCATCCCTAGGATGTAGGAAGCTTCTTCTAGATCTTTCATGGAGAATTGTGATGACAGTCAGATCTTTATTTCTTATAATGCAGGAACATCATTCTTGATTAAGAGAATATCATCCACATACAATACTAGGAATGCTATTGCTGGACCATTAACCTACTTGTATATGTAGGACTCCTCTTCATTCTTAATGAAGCCATACATTTTGATTGTTCTATCAAATCATATATTCCAATTTTGAGATGCCTGCTTCAGTCCATAAATGGATCTTTGAAGCCTACACACCTTAGACTCATCTATGGATGTGAATCCTTCAGACTATATCATATACACCTCTTCATCCAACTCTTCATTTAGGAAAGCCATTTTTACATCCATTTGCCAGATTTTATAGTCTAGATGGACAGCAATGGCAAGCATAATCCGAATGAATTTAAGTATTGCCACAAGAGAAAATGTCTCATCATAGTCAATACCATAACATTGACGATATCCCTTGGCAATCAGACGGGCTTTATAGATCTTCACCTTTCCATCTGCGCCCCTTTTTCTTTTGAAGACCCACTTACACCTTATAGGTTTATCCCTTTAGGTAGGTCAACCAATGTCCATACATCATTGACTTTCATGGACTCCATTTTGGATTTCAAATCCTCAAGCCATTTCTCAGAGTTGGATCTCTACATTGCATCCATGTAGGTGATCGGATCCACATCGTTCTCATGGAGTTTGATAGGATCTCCATCTCGGACCAAGAAACCATAGTATCTATTTGATTGACATGGTACTCTATCAGATCATCTTAAGGATGCATCTACAATGGGTTCTGCTTCTGATCTAATCAGATCCAACTTAGGTTCAATAACTTGTATCTGTTCTTCCACCTATCGAACTTCATCAAGTTCGACCTTAGAGGTATTAGTTCCTTAACCAAGAAACTTTTTTTCTAAAATGACTGCATTAAGGCTGACAAACATTTTTTGCTCATCAGCAAGGTAGAAGTAATACCTTTTGGTTTCTTTTAGGTAACCTATAAAACTACACTTATTAGACCTAGGTCCAAGCTTGTCTGTCATTAAATGTTTGACATAAGCCGGACACCCCCAAATCCTAAGGTGTGAGAGCGTTGGCTTACGCCCTGCCCATATCTCATATGGTGTTTTATTAACAAATTTACTTGAAATCCTATTTAGAATACAACATGCTAACTCGAGCGCATATCCCCATAAGAAGATTGGTAAAGCAGCAAACCTCATCATGGATCGAATCATGTCCAATAGGATCCGATTCCTCCTTTCAGACACACCATTATGTTGTGGTGTTTCAAGAGGGGTCCATTGGGAGAGAATCCCATTTTCTCTAAGATATGTTAGAAACTCATTGGAAAGGTACTCATCCCGTTGGTCAGACCAAAGAGTTTTAATATTCTTTTTAGTTTGCTTCTCTACCTTCTTTCAAAATAGTTTGAACATTTCAAACGACTCTGACTTATGTTTCATTAAATAGACATACCCATATCTTAATAGGTCATCTGTGAAGGTTATGAAGTAGAAATATCCACCTCTGGTACTTGAGCTCATGGATCCACATACATATGAATGTACTAGACTCAGGAGTTTAGTGGCTCATTCATCCTTTCCAGTATAAGATGACTTGGTCATCTTACCAAGAAGATAGGACTCACAGATTGAAAGTGATTCATAATTACTAATCTCAAGAATTTCTTCTTGAGCTAATCTATTTATTCTATTCTTGTTAATATGACCCAGCCTATAGTGTCAAAGGTAGACTTCGGACACATCACTAATTTTAGAACATGTACTGAAGGATTGAACCATATTAATAGGCATAGTTAATAAATAAATATCATTATTCAATTATATAATAAAAAAATATAACACCATTCAAAATGAAATTATAATTTTTTTTTATTGATATTTCATAACCATTCATGGTTAAAAGGCCTATAGAAATGACATCCAATAAGAAAGTTAGACAAAAATGACATTTATTAAGAATAACTTTATTTGAATTGATTATAAGATTTATGATTCTTAAAGCTAGAATTGGAACTTGTTTCCATCTCCAATGTTCAGGTATCTCTCGTCTTGATCAAATCTTCTACTGACCTGCAAGCCCTGCATAGAATTATAAATACGATAAAGGCTTCCAGTATCTAATACTCAGGCAGTAGAATCAAATAAGAAAATATTACAAGGTGTTATCATATAATTACCTTACCCAGCAATCACTTTCTTTCTCCTCGATCTGTTCGGGTCTAGGGAGGCAATGTACAGAGGATAGTTCCTCTTTCAGTGCCCCTACTTCTTGCAGAAGAAGCACTCCGTCTGGCTCATTCGGGCTTGCACTTCTTGGTCTGACCCTGTGTAGTCATCCCGGCATTAGGCTGCACCTTCTTATTTTTTTTCTTCTTGTTCTTCTTCTCTTTCTTAAAGGATCGATGATCAGAAGATGACCCTCCCACTATATTCACTGTCTCCTTGTGGAGTTGGTTATCCTTCTTAAAGTTTTGCAGCAACCCCAACAAGCCATGGTAGTTGACTGTAGGCTTTGTCATTCTAAAATGAGTTAGAAAAGGAAGGAAGGACTTGGGCAAGGAATTAAGGATCGCATCCTTATCGAGTTGCTCATGTAGGAGAAAGCCCAGCTTGCTAAGACACTCAATCATCTCAATCATGTCCAATACATGATCGATGACTGAGGCCTCATCCCTCATCTGAGCATTGAAAATGGCACAACTTGTTTTGTGCCTTTCAACATCGTCAGGCATGCCAAAGGAGTTGTTCAACATTTTAAGCATCTCCTATGGATGGGCATTTCCAAACCTATGGCTAAACTCATCGTTCATTGCTACCAACATTATGCACCGAATGGTGGTGCAGTCGTTGAGCCACTTCTGGTAAGTGTCTCGTACCACTCCTCTAGCATTCGGAGCTGGCTCCTGAGGTGCTGGATTCATTACTATATAAAGAATCCGCTCATGCTCCAGGATGATTTTCAACTTACGATACTAGCTATCAAAGTTAGATCCCAGTAATTTGTCATTATCTAACAATGACCGGAGCAATAGGTTAGTGGCCATTTTTGTATAAAAAGAAAAACCAAATCTAATTAGTATATGAATCAATTATCCTAAAGACTTGGACTTTAGTCTAAAGGTTCTTCCACTATTTTATACGAATTGATAGAATCTACCTCCAATTTAAGGAATTACTTTAATTCCTTAGTGGGTACTAGAATCCACATAGACTACACATAAGCCCAACTTTGGTTGGTCAATCCATATGCATCTATGGATAGATTTAAAATTAATTATTTTTCTAAACAACTTCTAGTAATATTGATTTTTCTCTGGAGACCTAATCAGTAGGCTTTGGCCTCCACTGAAAAAGTTCGATTAGGTCCAACCATTAACATGACCATATTTGATCTTGTCTAACCAATAAATGATCAAGCCCAACTTTGGTCGACCAACCTAACTAGCATCAGAAAGACTTAACCAAAATATCATTTGATGAATAATAATTTTATTAGTCAATAATCACCAAGCCTTTGGGCCTCCAATGATCATTATACTAATGAACCCATTATCACTCAACTTAATGGGAGGCTATGATTTAGTTATCTATATAACTATTTTATTTTTAAGGATCTAATAATTTTAAAAAATTTAATTAACATATTTTAAGAAGAGAGAGAAATTCAATGAGCCAATTTTGATCCTCCCATTGACTTTACAAAGTCAGATTAAAAAGGATCTAATCTAAGCTGGCATTAGGAGCACCTAAATTAGTCAGACTGATTTACCTAATTGACATGGGTGAGCCTAAATCACTAAGTGATCTAATCAAAATTTAATTCACCAGGATGGCCAGGTAAGTAAGATTAGTGGAAGGGATATGCCATTAACTCATCAAAGATCGAATCAATGCGAGTGGCTCTCAATTAAAATCCATTGATCAAACTGCTAGACTTATCTTAGACACCATCCGATTCATTAGTTTGAATTTGATTAACCTAGTAAGTATGGGTTCGACTGCATAGCCATGAATCAAGTCCATTTGGTCCTTATTAAAGGCATGGACTTGACCAACTACAACTATTATAATTGAGTCTATCGAGTCCTTGATTTAATCTAAATTAATATTTAATTAGATTTGATCAATTACTCTAAATTAGTCCATTCTTTAACTAACCTTAGATCTAATCCAATTTATGGACCTAATTCAGCTAATCGAATAATCCATAAGTTTATGATTAATGACTTAGAGACTTAATTATAATTCTTGACACTAAATCATTATACTTAATTTTAATTAAGTTTATGGGTTGAGGGTTAGGATTTGGCATTTCAAAAATATTTTTTAAATTTTGAAAGATTCTTTACAACTTAGCATTGTTCACCAATTGAGTTGACTTACTTTAAAATTAAATCGGCTCAATTTACAAACAATACTAGTTGTAGGGTTTAATCTAAAACCATGTACACTACATAATACTAAATCATGAATCAAACTTTAGATTCTATCTAAACATGCATTCATGATAAAAAACTAGACTAAAGCCTAATTTAATCAGATCATAAAAATATTAGATCAGATCTAAGATTTTATGATTAACAATTTAGATCATCAACGTACTAGGACAATCTTTTCACTGTAGGGGGTAAACCCTACTACAGGACAACCTTTAGTTCATGCAATCTTGATTTTAATTTTTACATCTAATTAATTAGATTATTAGATTAATATTTAGATCAAATCTAAATTATTAATCTAAACATGCAAGCGTATCATGTTTAGCGAATCTTGCTCTGATACCATTTGAAGGACGCAGTGCAGGGTTTGCAGTGTTACTTTCAAAAATTTTTTTAAAAATAGCAAAGATGCAGTAGAAGAAGTAATTAATCTATTTAATTATCTACTAATCATATCAAAATATTAAATTCTATACTAAGGATCTAAACATAATAAGCATGCATTCATATAGATCTAAAAAATAAAACTATGCAACAAACTATTTACTACATTAATGTGTTTAGAACATAATAACTTTTTTGTGGATAGTCAATCATCATGATTTGATCATCATCAAGGAGGTCAGCTGGTCACGATGTAGTCACACAGATGTCTGGCCTCCATGGATCATCCACACGAGGCTCTTGGTCCTAATCAGCTCCCTGCGAGTGCTATTTTGACACCAGAGTCTTTCAGGAGCTATTTTGATCGAACTACTTCGATCTTCATCTATGGACTTTACAGATGCTCTGGGTTACTGGTAGATGCAATAGAGTGGTAGAGGAGATTGTCTCTGAAGTTTTGTGGGCTTTGGATGCTCGTAGCTCATGCAATATCTTTTCGAACCCTAGGTCAAATACCTTGGGCTGCACTCATTGAAAACCTTACGCTTGCCCCTCTCTAATTTTTCCTTCTCACGAGAATTTTAAATTTTTTTTCATGCAAAAAAGGCTCACAAAAGTCCTCTACTTCTTTTTAGATCAATTTCACACATCCAAAAAATATCCCCTTTTTATTTTTTGCAAAATAGTGTCACATATGCGTGGGAAGATGAGAACAAGTTGGTTCCTAGTTTTGAATTCGAATCTCATTTTAATCCAAAACTTCAACCAACTAAATTTAAAATTAATTGGAACGTGGAAAGGAGTTGTGCACCCACTCTTCAGTAAAGAAAAGTCAATGAGAAACTCCTTTCGCATGGAGATAATAAGCGCACAAAAGTTTAGGTGGCACAGGGATAAGATCTGGTTGTTGCTGATCCAAATTCAAACTCTTTTTGAATTTGGATGGCAACTAACCATAAATTATCCCTTGAGGATGTGGAAAGATCAGTCAAGACCTCTTATGTGCATGGAAAAAAAGATACAAGAGAATTTAAAAGGGGCATGGGGTTAAATGTGGCACATGGGAAGACTAGTCAAACTAATCTTTGAATTCTAAACTTCAACCAACTGAACCAACCCAACCAAAATTGATTAGATCCAATTAGACTAAATTAAATCTAATATATGTAGGCTTAATTAGGCTCAATTAAATCTCAATAAAATTAAGAATTGATCAAGTTCAACCTCTGATCAAATCAAAATTCAGAACTTCTCGACGATTAGGTCAACTCATGACCTAATCGGATCAAACCCAACTGAACCCAATTTAATTGGACTTGAACCAAAAATAATTACTCAATGAAATTAAGTTAATTAGAGATCAAATGACTAATAAAATCTCTCATAAAATTAGGGTCCAAATCCAGTGGATATTCGGATAATAGAGTTCCATCAAAATGAAACTCTTGATCGAAGAGTCCCAAATCAGTGGGACTCTTGATCCTGATGTCCAAAACTAGTAGAACTCATGATTGTAGAGTTTCAACTCTCAATTATATAGTTTTAGAATAGTAGGACTTAGAGTTCTAGAGCAGTAGGACTCTTAGTCGAAAAGTCTCAGTCTGGTGGGACTCTTGACCATAGATTTTCAAATAATGAGACTCAGTGTCCTAACCCAGTAGGACTCCCGGTCGAAGAGTCCCAGTCTAGTGGGACTCTTGACCATAGAGTTTTAGTCATGTGGGTCTCCTCACCAGCCATCAGATCAAGTAAGAATCTCTAATGTGTGTGACTCTGTAGGTTCGAACCTAAGACGGTAGCATAAAAATTAATTTTTGTACTAATCGAAGTGACCATCTAGCAATGATACCCGACATCCGGATAGGTCGAATAGTCACAATCACAATATTTAGAACCTACTCGAATATGGTTATCGTATAATTCATCCCTTTGACCTCTGTGCATAGGATGACTTTAGGGTTTAACTATCAATCCTAGAAGATATATCCAAATCGTGTCTCAAAGCAATTAGTCCTATGACCCCTCACAAGGACTATCCTAGTCAAGGCTTTGCTAAATTGAAACATCATTTAATACAACTCCTGAATCCACGAGTGGTCAATCCCATCTTGATTCATGCACCAACTCTTTAAGTACTTGACCGTGCCCAAAAATCTTCCATCATTGAATTAGAAATTCAAGTAGTCCAGCATCAAAGCACATTGAGTTGCTTGAAAGTCACCATGATAATCTCAGATCAGAGGGACACTTATACATATATTCCATTAGAGCTAATCTTGACAGGAGAAAAGCTCTAGAGTTGGTCATGTTCAATGCAGATGTACCCATATATCTTACTTGCATGCCATACTAGTATCTCAATACTCCTTGGTTAAGAGAACAATCAACCTATATGAGATACAATGATCTAAACTTGATAAACGTTGTCATCCTCAGTAACAACATATCATTTGGTTGCGAATAATTTAAGGATTAAATGATAAATCTTTCTTTATCGAATCTAGATAGTCCAAAGGACTTGATCACAACACATGAGTTCATTAGAAGATAATAAAATTTATGATAAAAAATATTAAAATAATTTTTATTAATTTATAATTCATATATAATTATAAATATATAGTCTAACCATCAACAGACTGATGATTAGCTTTGGGATATATTTTTAATAGTTTTGTGCAAGAAAATTTAGATTAAAAGTGGTGTGGGACATGGAGATCGGATATAGAGTCCTTCTACATGTTATGTTTGACCTGGTCAAAGTCACATGCATAGGGACTCTTGGTTGGTCTATTTAAAGGGCCTCGCATAGGCTATTGTGCATGAAAATTAATCTATGGCAACTCTGCCAGTTTCTCCACCTCCATGCCATCTATTCTTGATCCTATCCCTCTTCTCCATGCCCAAGGAGTTGGATGATTCAGTCATCAAATGTTGATGACTGTTGCTGCAGAGACTTGAGTCTAGAAGACCCTAATCGAGAGATGGACATGCTATTATCGGAGATTAAATTGAAGGCACACCAAGTTGATTCCATGTTTGGAGATCAGATCTAGAAGGAGGAGACTTCTAGATCTAACCTGAGTGGATATCAGTAGAGGTCGGGCACGTGCGTGGCTCAATCAGAATCTTATATAAGTTGTTAGATCATCATAATTATGGGTAAACAATTTTCCCGATCAGGTGTATTAGATATCACTATTTTTATTTTTATTTAGTTTATAAATTTTAGATCAATCTAATTAGATCTGAAAACTCTAAGATTTGATTGGATCATTAAAAAATTTTTAAATTATTTTATTACAAATCTAATTTGATCAAATGCATCTTGCGGCAGGAAAACCTAATTTTTCCTTCAACTGGTATCAGAGCCCGGTTGCTGCTTCCAAATCTGCTTTTAGATTGATCTAAAATTATTTTTTATGATCTAATTTTTTAATTTTTAGATGTTACATGAGATGTAATCAGATCTAAAATAAAAAAATTATATATTTTAAAATTATATATTTGATATATACAATGCATGTTCTAGTCTAGATCTGTAGTTCTATATCATGGTAGTTATTCAAATATATTTTAGATTAGATCTAGTTTAATTTTTATGATTTATTCATTTAAGTTTTAGATGTTATATTAGATATAATTAAATCTAAAATATAAGATCTAATTTAAAATTTTAATATATATGATATAGACAGCACACATCTGACTAGATCTGTAGTTTAATATCATAGTTTAGATCAAAAATTTTATGACATGTTCATTTAATTTTTTAAAGATTATATAATTAGATTAGTCAAGTTTCAGATATTATATACAATATAATTAGATTTGAAAGCATGAGATACATTTAAAAATTTCATATGTGTGACATATGCAATGCATGTCTAGACTAGTTCCATAGATCTATGTCATAAGTAGTCTAGATTAAAATTTTTTTATGATGAGATCATTTAAAATTTTATTTTTAGATCTTACATCAGATGTAATCAGATTTGAAATATAAATTTAAATGTTAAATTTGATATATGAGATGTATGCAAAACCTATATAGATTAGATCTTAAATCATGTAATAGTTATATGCTTTAGATCTAATAGTTTTATAGTATTGTTCATATTTCTGATTAAGGTATTCTCCTTGGCTGTCCGATCATACGAGTAAGAAGGATTTAAAGGCCCTCTCTTCTTATTCAATGGGATGCTCTTACGGCATGTAGGGATGGTGTGCATTTGCCCTTAATCAAAAATCAAAAACTTATTTTTCTGCAAAACTCTAGATCTTGAAATTCTAGGATTTTTGATACATGTTTTGTTATTGAACCCTGAACATAATTAAGAATTAAGTTTATGAAATTAATTAGATCTAAAAATTATAAATTTTTAGATCTAAGATACCTTCATAAAATATGGGTTTAGGTGTGGGTAGCTCAATTAGGTCTAGCAATTGATCAAACCGAATTAAGGATTAATTAGGTGGGATCAAGAGTGCTTAGATTTGACCAGCCTAATAGGATTAAGTCTGGGTCAAGGTCGACTCACAGTCATATGTGGTCGATCAAGTTAAGACCTAATTTAGCTCCATGGATCGAGCCTGGATTGTAGGTTAACCCAATCAATTTTGGTCAAACAAGTCGGTATCTAAGGTAAGTATGGCAGATATGACTAGTGGTCTTTAATTAGAAGCTACTCGATCTGAATGCATTCATGATAAGTTAATGGCATATTCCTCTTACTGATCTCACTTACCTGACCGATTGTGTCGATCCAGTTCTGATTTGAGGTGGCTAACGATTTGAGCTAACCTATGCCACTAGGTTAGTCATAAATATTATGACTAGTTGAGTCTAAAAGACCAAATCAAATCTTCCTAAGAAAATATTAAGTCTTAGGTCTTCCACCATTGTAGATGTATGGGTCCTTTCTGGGATTGATTGTTCTCGACTGGATATAGTGGTTCAGTTGCATCAAGAAGATGCAACCATATCTATTAGGCATTGGATGCTATGGGTTGGAGGATGGATTGGGCTTAATATTCCAAATATGGTGTGAGACCCAATCAAAAATTCAATTCATGCAAATATGGGTTTGACTTAACTAAGGAGTGGAGCAATATTTTGAGCATGGTGAGCTTCATGAATTAGAGATCAGGTTTGGATGCACCATGTTTAGAAAAATATTGGATAAAAGTTGTCCACTCATCGGTTGACCCATCACCAATAACTGTTAGATGAGGTGGTGAGCCAGTCGATGGGACCGCACCACCCACTAGAAATTAATGATCGTAGAAATTTTTGCATTTCTGCCAAGAAAGTATAGGAATCCAAGAAAATAGTGGAAGTCTAATTTATTTAAAAATAAAATATCTAAATAAATTGATTGAGTTAAATTATAAGTCTAAAAGAAACTTTGACTCTCTATAAGAAAATATTTGTATCAAACCCCCTAGCCCAAATTCTAGATACCCACAAGTTGATCGGACAATTTATAAGGATTGGATAAAGAACTTCAAAATTATATTGGATTTGAAAAAGTTAACCCATATATTGGACCAGGACCATCCCCATTTTAGCTGCACGCCCAACCATGGATCAGAAAGTGTCTCATGAAAAGTGATCGGACAATGATAACAAATCTAGGTGCTACATGTTGGGCTCAATATCAGATGAGTTGTAGCACCAACATGAAGACATTAGGACTGCTCGCCAAATGTTGGCGCACCTGTAATAGTTGTTCGATGAACAGATGTTGACCCCATGATTGATTTTGATGATTTCTAAATTTTGAGTGTTTGAGTATTTAACTATGTATTATATGAGTGGATGTAGGTCTTTTTAGGTATTTAAATTGAAGAATTATTTCAAGAAAAGATCTAAAAAAATTCATCAAGTCTAGATTCTTAAAGAAAAGATTTTTCTTAAGCTTCCAAAGATCAGAAGAAAGAGAGCTCTTTGACCAAAATAAGAAAGACATAAAGTAGAAATCAAGTAAAAATTAAATCTTTTTGATTGGTACAAAAAATCCCTCAAAATAGTCTTAGAGTAGTTTTCAAGATGTCTCAAAATTTTTTCGAAAGCTCTCAAGTGGACTGGCTTGCCCAAACACTATCTGGCATGATTTTGAGAGGTCTCACGGGATTCTCGAGAGGTCTCGCAGTTCCAGCCAGACGTCTCATTCAGAACTCGAGACATCTCGATCTCAGGAGATAGAAACATAGTTTCTATGCTCTAAGAGTGAGAGATGTCGTAGGATTCTTAAGAGGTCTTGTAGTTTTGGTGAGACTTCTTGATTTGGAATCGAGAGGTCTCAAAATCTGATGAAAGGTCTCGTAAAAAATCGAGAGGTCTCATTCTGCACGGACAACTTTCAACGAATAGTTTTATAATGGCTATTTTTTGATCCAAAGAGCTATTTTAGAGGTCCCAACAGCTAGAACTCTTACTCCAACCATCTCTAAAGGTATTTAAAGGTGCAGAATCAAATGAAAAGCAAGAAAAAAGGGATTTAAAGAGAGAATCTTTCGGTTTCGATGAGAAACATTGAATATCCAAAGAAAAGAAAAAAAGGAGTAAAGTTGTGCACAGATTTTAGCGAGCCTTCAAAGCAATCTTCTCCAACATATTCTTCATCCTCTTAAGTATAAATTGAAGAAAATCCAAGCTTCGATCGAGCACATCATTAGCTTCTTCATTGGGATTTAAAGAGTTTCATTTCTATTTTTATTTCTATGCTGAATTTCTGTACTTATATTTTTGATTTCCTTATAAGTTTCTTTGGGGAAAGAAGCTTGGGGATTAGGCATGTCCAAGTCCAAAATTGGACATTGTAGGTTTTGGTTAGTGAGTCCGAAAAATCAACTGGGTTAATAGTGATCCCGAAAAACTATTAGTGTAAGATTTTGGTTGGTGCTCCTATGAAAACCAACTGGATTTGTTTGTAAGCCTGAGAAAACAAACACACTATAATCAAGAGTAGATTATAGTGAAAATCCTAAGAAAAGCTTGTGTTGGTGCGAAATCTAGTTGTCACCAGAATCGAGGTTGGAGTTGGAGAAGATGAAGTCGTTGTCGGTGACCTGTAAAACAAGTATCGTCTGGAGTCGGGGGTGGTAGCTCCGACAAGATCCTTCAATGATCAAGTCAGCTCTTTCGACCAACAGAAATGGAGTGCTTAGAGAGATTTTAGCAGAATTTTAAGAAGGAAAGGAGAGCTTAGAGCCTGAAGAAGAAAGCATATCTAGAGGGTCTCTTATATAGGTGGAGCTTATAACAAACTGATAGTGACAGCCATAACCATCCGGTAGTGGGCCATTCGGAATCACATGGAGTTTGTTACGAAGGGTGGTGTCTATTGTTATGACATGCCAGTTCGTTGAGATTTAATAGTTGAAGTTCGGAGGAGGTAGGCGCTGGCGGCGAAGAGCTTCAAGTTTCATCAACTTTAGAGAAGTTCAGACTTCTTCGGGATTGTCTGTGTGTAAGTGGGTTCATGCTGTACAGATTGCTAGATCCACATAGGCATGGAGGCCCTCCCAGGTGACTGCATGAAGTTTGGCTGGAAGGGGTTCAGAAGTCCATTCGAGAAATCCTAAAGGAAGTCCGTTGGAGGAATTCGGAAGGAGGTCTGCTGGAAGGATTTGGAAGAAGTTCGATTGATGAAAAAGTCTGATTGAGGATGAAGTCCGAAAGGAGTCTAACTGATGGAGGAGTTTGGCTGAAGGAGAAGTTCAAAAGACTTATGATCGGAGAAGGTCGGCTGAAAGGAGCCTACTTGTGATGGAGAAGTCCGGCTAAAGGAGAAGTTCGAAAGTCTTACGATTGGGGTGAGCTAACTGCCTAGAGTGGAGGAGCTCAGTCACCCCCGCCATTTAAGCTCATTTGAGTGAGGTCCAGAGGGATCTTGCGAATTCGATTGAGGATCAATCTTGGTTGTCACCACTGAATGGGATCATTCAGCAATTAGATATCCGATCGAACTTTGGTAGGAGCGGGTTCGCCCCCAACAATAGTTCCCCCACTCTCGAGTTCAAAATTTGAAGAAAGAGAATGCAGATGCGACTGTTGAAGTTCTTTGTAGCTTCCCACACCCATCAGGATGAGACGTTTTGACATTTACTGTGCTGGCATTGAATCTTTTTAAATCTAAAATGGGTTTGAGAAGATGACCCTTCTTATTTTCCATCGAAACTCTGCCCTAGGTACAGTGCCATAAAGACTCCGTCTGTCGCCACTTCTTTATCATGATGAGTGGGACATATGGTGCACGCTGATCGACCAAAGTCAATCTGTAATCATAACTACCTTGAATTGCCTCTGACTATTTAAGGCCTTCTCCTCTTATCCAGAAATCATTCTTGCTTGAGTCTTCTTCTTCCTCCTATCCCCGTTCTTCTTCTACCCAAGGGTTTTAGCTTTCTTCCTCATTTTCTTGAGTTTTGGATGCCCTTTCGACAGGTTCTCGTCACATCCACCATCTTTTCGTCCTTCCCAAATAGCTTAGGTTAGTTTTCCAACCCTTCTCTTTGGGTATTCATGCTTTTTTAGCTTCTTGCTCTTCTGATTTCTCTATAGTCGTATTTGCCCTGCATTTTTTCTTAATTTTTAGGAGTTTTCCTGGGATCTTATTTCATTATGAATGTCTTCCAAAATCTTTCACTCCATCAGTTCTTGGGACTCGCCTGGACCGACCTTCCTAGACCCTGCACCCCTGACTGAGGTCAAACCTAGGAACATGTCTTACTCATCCTTCGTTCTAGACACCATCCTATCCAGTCTTACTCTGGATGATCTTTCTCTAATCTAAATTTATTATTGAATCCCTTCAGAATATGACCTCGAACTCTCTAATTCAGGTGATCAAGTTAGTTCTCCTCCGATCGATCGATTTTGTTTGTACTTAGAGATCTTGCGTACCGGGCTTTGGCTTCCACTGTCCCCCTTTGTAGTTGCCCTCTTTCCATTTTTAAACATCTTCTTCACATTTATTGTACCAAACTTCTTTTGGTTCGTCATAGGCTTCCTTTCTCTCTACCATCTGATCGAAGTTCGGCCGGCTGTCTCGTTATTCTGAAACTTCTACACCTTCCAATGCCATCCTTCCACAAAGGACTGGTGGTACTTCTCCTCCCAATTTGGCAAGAAGGGATTGCTGAAAGGCACTCCTTCCATTCATAACTGAAAGGAGAAGTACTTGTTCGTTTGACGTCCCATCTTGTTGCTTGACCTTCCTCCTTGGGGCTTTCTTAGAGAATCTATCCACCAAGCCCTTAGTTTAGACGGGCCCGACCTTGAATCTTCTAATCGACTCAAGGCATATCGAGATCCTCCTTTCTCGAACCTTTTGAAGGAGCAAACTTTGTTCGACATCGGTTTGAGTCCTCTTGACCCTGCTAGTATTAGTCGTGCATATGTACATGCATATGAATTCTTATGAAGTTTCGTATGTACCTTGATTAACTATATATTTTTCTTTATCACAGAAATGGATGCCGACATCGGGGAGAAACTTGCCATGGGCCTGTATGCCCAGAAGAAGAGGAAGGGGAAGGCTCCAGTGAAGAATCAAAGCGGGTGAAGGTCGGTGCCTCCGACCCTACGGCTCTTGCTATCGCTAATGTCGCTCCCGAGGTCTGCCCTAGAAAAGAGGTCATCCTGACCACATATGCCAACGTCATAGAAGGAGAATCTCTTCCTCCTGAGCCTATGAATCTTCCCACCAGGGATTGCGCACTCGATCCCTCCACTGACGAAGGAGAAAAGAAGAAGAAGGGAAAAGCAGCCATTGCGAAGAAGGCCTGCAAGGTGCATCAGGATGAGCCCTATCGGAGTAGTGGTGATGACCAAGGGACGGACCCCTTCGATAACCCAAATATCATCCAGAACCTGATAGACAAGTTCGTCCGACCAGAGGAAGTGGACCACCTGGCCGACCTTGACCAGAGGTAATTCATCTGGGAGTCTCTCGGGACTGTCCTTAGGGTAATTATCTTGTCATACTTTTTTTTCATTTTCTCATCCTTTCTTCTTTCACCTTACAGTGATCTGTTCATGGCAGTCGGGCCACCACATGCTTGCCCACATGAAGAGGGCAAATCACCTGGAGGTAGAGATGCTGAATGTTCGAAAAGGTCTTCAGGCATAGATCAATCACCTTCAGGCGATGGCTGTCAAGGCTGAGCGCCTCACGGAGGAGAAGATGGTAGAAAATAAGAGCCTGTATAGTGCACTTCGAAAGGAGGAGTTCATCTCGATTGGACTCAAGGCAGCGCTGGCTCTGGAGGAGAAGAGGAGGCAAGAAGTCGAGGGGAGGGTCGCTGGTCTAAAGGCCCAAATGTCGAAGTCGATCTCGGAGGCAGTATCCCGGGCCAAGGAGGAGTTCATGGTCTCCCCCAAAATGAAGGACCTGAACATCACCTTCGGCCCACAGGCGTTCATCAAGGACTTCGTGCTCTATGAAGGCAAGGTGGCTTGGAGGTTTTCCAAGCTTGACCTCAAATTTCTGGAGGAGGAGGATGATGCAGAAATGGGACCATCCCACGCCACAGTCGATCCTTCCTCCACTAAGCCTACTTCTGGTCCATCTGAACCTATCATGGAGGTGCCTAAGCTAGTTTAGGAACCCGAGGCAGTCGAGAGTGCTCCGACTTCATCTGCCATCATCCCTTTCAAGGTTGAAATTCTCGAGTAGCTGTATATTTTTTTTAAAAAATTTGTACTCAAAATTTTTGATTAAATGAAAGTGAATTTACTTTTTGTTTATACCTTTGAGCATTTTTCATACTTCGAATACAGTCTCCTGTCAACGCTGATCCACTATCTTAGGGGGTTCTCCTAAAACCTTTAATAAAAAGCCTGAGGAAGGAAGTCCATCATCTGAAGGAGAAGATGAAGAAGATTGAGGACGACCTTCAAGCTTCGTGGAAGAATTCTTCGAAGGCGATCCAAGAGGTCACTCGCCTTCGAAACTTGCACATGATGGACTCTACGAGTTTTAGCATTCAAAAAGGAAGCTTCGAGGGAGAGCTGGCCGAACTTTAGAAGAATGTAAGCTACAACTCCTGGGCACTAACGGTGAAGATCGGCTCCCTCGATACTCAACTCAAGGCGGCGAAGGAAAAGATTCAACTTTTGGAGGGAAGCTCATCCTGGTCCTTCGATAAGACATGATTCGAGTGGGATTGGTTGATGAGGTTCTCCATACTTCAAAAATAGATGCATGATGTTGAGCTCACATATGAGACTTATCGATTAGGTTGGAGTGATAGAATATCCAAGATAGAACAAAAGCTTCGTGCCTCCAACAATGAAGTAGTCCGACTCCAGCGGCAACTTGATGACAGCTTCCAGGCTGGTACAAGTAGAGAGGTCGAGGAGGTTGTCTTCTTAAAGAGGACCATTGGTGAACTTTGAGAGTCGGTCAGTGTAGAAAAGGGGTGTAGCGGCTGATGCTTGAGCTGACTTATGAGCATTAGGCTACCAAGGATGCGGAGGCTGAGTCTGAGGTCCTAAGGAGGTGGCTGTGAGAGTCAAAGAAGAACTATCATCGAGCCGACAGGATATTTCGTGATAACATGATGAGGTGGAGGGAGCTCGAGGAGGAGGTTGATCATCTAAAGGAATCTTTGATAATGGCCACCAGCCCAAAATCTGAGGAGTCCAGCCCTTCTTAGGATTTCGACGGCCTTTCTCTTTCTCTCTTTTTTTGGTGTAATCGATCTTGTCGACTTGTGTTTTTGTGTAATGAACTTATTTTTGTAATGAAATGGTATCTCTTTAGTTATTTTTGTTTCGCACAAATTCAAAGCTTGCTCATGGCTTTACTTTCTTTATTTTGTTTTTCTTTACGTTGTCTTCTAATGAGATGCTTGTTGTGGATGCCGAGCTAGAATTTCTTTTGTGAACCAAGATGGGGTTTCATTTTTCGTATTTGACATAGTTAGGTTATCATTGAAAGAACACGTGTAAGGATTGTCGGCAGGGCTTCTCCTTTTCTCTCATCTTTGGTCAATAAGGTCCTAGCTTTTGCTTATGTTAGGATGAGATTTTTCTTCTATTTCTAACGTGGCTTGTGGGGGCACATTAGGGCCATTGGTAGGGCCTCTTTCTTGATCTCGTCTTAGTTTAACGAGGCTTTCGACTTTACTTATGTTAGGATAGGGTCCTCCTCCTATTTCTAATAGGGCTATAGGGGCACAAAAGAACCGTTGAAGGGGTCTCTTCCCGCATCCCGGCTTAAGCAATCGAGATCTTCACTTTAGCTTAATGTTAGGATGAGGTTCTCTTTCTATTCCTAATAAGACTATAGGGGCACAAAAGGACCGTTGAAGGAGCCTCTTTCTGCATTCCGACTTAAGTAATCGAGGTCTTCGCTTTAGCTCAATGTTAGGATGAGATTCTTTTCCTATTCCTAATAGGACTATAGGGATACAAAAGGGCTGTTGAAAGGGCCTCTCCCCGCATCCCGGCTTAAGTAACCGAGGCCTTCGCTTTAGCTCAATGTTAGGATGAGGTTCCCCTTCTATTCCTAATAGGGCTATACAGATACAAAAGGGTCATTGAAAGAGCCTCTAGCCGCATCTCGGCTTAAGTGATTAAGGTCTTTACTTTAGCTCAATGTTAGGATGAGGTTCTGATAGGGACACGATGCTGTCGTTAAGACACCGTGTTTATCAATTTAAATCTGACTCTTTACTTTTTAAATTAACTAAAAATTATGAAGAAAGTGGGGAGTCGGGTCGAATCCACAGAGAGGCAATGATTTATTTCTAAAATCTTTGATTTTTTTTTTTAAGAAAAGAAAGCAAGGATTTTTTTTAAAAAAATTAAAGTTGAAAAATAGATCTATAAATAAAAATAGAATTTAAATTATGCAAAAATAAATTTGATACTAAGATCTACTATTTAGATCTTAGCAACTACTTATAGTAAAATTAAAAAGCAATAAAGAACAAATAATTTAAAGAGCTAGAATTGAAAAGAATAATGAAACTTTCTTTATTAAATTTAAAACTAAGATGCAGAATTTAAATATAAGAAATTAAAGAAAATTTAGAATTTTAATACAAAAAATTAAAGGAAAAAGACTAGATGAAGATCGCAGATTGGCATAGGCATGAAGATGGCATAGAAGGCCGGCTCTTCTTCTCAGCAGCACCGCAGCTTTGAAGCAACCTTTAATCCAGAGCTTGACTTTCACCCTATACCTTAGCTTCCTTTCCAACCCCTCCTCCCTTCCTTAGAGGCTTAGGATCCTTTTTATAGAGCTAGAAGAGGTAGATATTTATTTCTAAAAGCAATATGGGACTAATTTCCTTTGTAATCATAAAAATTTGAATAAAATTTGAATAAAAACAACTCTGTTATGTCTCTGGTAAATCTGATAAAATCAGGCTATCCGATTGGAATCGAACGATTCAAAAATCATCAAAATCGGATGCCTATCAGCCCAAATCAGCTTGAATTAAATTCTGGCCGTCCGATCGCGCTTGATCGAGGAAATCTGGCCGCAAATCGCGCTTCGAGAGTCCTGATCACTGCCGGGAGCATTCTGGACCATCGGATCGAAGCTGGAATCAGGCGCTGCCATTTGATGGTGATCCGAGTGAAATTGGCAACCGAAAAAAATGCTGACCGTCCGATCTTAACCGCAATCAACCACAGTCGTCCGATCGCGCAATTACTGTTCCCATGGACCGCGTAGACCGGCCGCACCGCACACCGCAACCAATCAACATTTCTGTCACTGAGTGAAATGACTAGATTGCCCTGTGAGCCATGATAAAATTTTGTAGACCCTTTAAGGGTCTAGGTCCACCACGTGGCAGGCTCTGATTCGCCGGACTTTGCTGAGCTGGCGGTCCACGCCTGGATCGTAGACCGGCTGATGGCTTCAATGACTGAGTCGGCTTTGATGGCTCGGCTTGGCTTGGTGGCTCGGCTTGGCTTGGTGGCTCGGCTTGCGGAGCCGGTTGAGCCGTTTTCTTTTTTTTATTTAATTTTTATTTATTTTATATTTTTTAAAAAAATTCATATCTTTTTCATTTTAGCTCCGTTTTACTTGAAATTTATTTCGTTGTGATCAAAAAAATGAGCTCTTTCTTTTAATAATAAAATTTTATTTCTTAATTTTTATTTATTTATTTATTATTTTTTAATTAATTTTTTAATTAATAAAAATATGAATTTTTCAAAAATTATATATAAATTGATTGATAATTCTTAAAAATTAATATAAATTAATTAATAAATTAATACTTTTATTGGTGAATTTACGATGCTTATCACACCCCCCAACTTAAGCTTTGCTCGTCCTCGAGTAAAGAAAGAATTTAGTTTAGATCAATTACCATATTTTGTTGAGATCTTCTTTCACAAAAATAAATCTAAAATTTAAGATCAAAAGTTTAGACAGTATCACTAACTAAGTATTGAGTTTCAGAAGTAAATTTCATGGCAGATTAATTAGAAACTTTCTTAGAGTTCATCTAAAGATTTTCAGCACTTTGTGTCGTGAATACTAACTTAGCATTTGGGTGTTGATTCAAAGGGCAAATGAATCTTCTTTTTATCACCTATTTTGGTTAGTTTTATATACTCCCAAGTTAAGTGCATGAATTAAGGTAGCTTTCACACTGCTTCTTTTTTTTTTTTTTTTTTTTTTTTTTTGAAAATTGTGCTGAGCATCCTGGCCTTTCCCTTCACCATTTTGATGTGAACTTCTACATTTAAGGTGCAAAGTTCTAGTTTAGGGCAATCCACACATATACTCTATTTTTTGCACTTTTTTTTTTTTTTTTTTTTTAGAAAGCAGGTAGCTCTTTCCTTAAATTCAAGTTTCTTTAATTGAAGTATATATAACCATCAATTTTTAGTGATAATTGAATCCTCAATTTAGCCTTATAATCAAACACCTGCTGTGCTTCATTAGTGTGCATGTGCAAGTAGAAGTGCTGTTAGCCTTTAAATGACCTAAGTAGGTTGCTAATGGTCTGACCAAATAATCTGCTTCTTGAACTCACTACCATTATTAGTTAATACTTTCTAACTTTATTACTTATCCTAGTTTATTTTGCTTAAGATTCTCTTTCTCAAAAATATGGTTTTGTTCCAAAATTTTTTTCATTTTATTTTTATTATTTTTTTATATAGTTTTATTTATTATTATATATTTTTATTTATTATATTTTATTTTATTTTATTTTTTTAATTTTTAATATTTTATTTATTTATTTTTATTTTTATTATTTTATTTTTTATTTTTTAATTGAATTTATTTATTCTATCATATGGAGAGGAATATATATTAAATAAAAGGGTTTTATTTTATTTATTTTATTTTATTTTTTTTTTTATTTTTTTTTTTATTTTTTTCTTTTTACCCCAACTGAATTGACATTGTCCTCAATAAAAGAGTGTAAATTATGTTTATTTATTTAGCATGGGTCTTGAAGCTTATGATCTTCTTTTCAGCTTTTTGGTTCTCCAACTTAGCCTAAAAAAAAAAGAAACTAAAAAGAATAAATTAGATTCAAGAAGTATTGGGTTGCCTTCCCAATAAGCGCTAAGTTTATTGTCTTCAGCCAGACAAAATGCAAGTTTAATTCATTGTGGTTCTATTAATTGCACTTGATCAATATTTTCAATTTAATGATATCCCTTCGATATATGGTTTAAGCCTTTGGCCATTTATCCTTAAAAAAAATTTTAGTCCTGGGGATCATAGAGTTTAATTGCACCATGTGGGAATACATGATTAACTATATAAGGTCCATCCCATCTAGATTTTAGTTTTTCCAGGGAAATAATCGAAGCCTTGAGTTAAATAACCAGACTTGTTGATTTGGCTTCAAAGGTTTTTCCTTGAAATATGTTTATCATGGAAGGCTTTCATTTTTTCCTTATAAATTTTTGAATTTTCATAAGCTTCTTGCCTTAATTCTTCTAATTCACTTAATTGTAACATCCGATTGGAACCAGCTTTATTTAAATTGAAATTTAATTATTTTATTGCCCAATATGCTTTATGTTCAAGTTCTACCGGAAGGTGACATGCTTTTCCATAGATTAATCTATAGGGAGACATTCCAATGGGGGTTTTATAAGCTGTCCTATAGGCCCATAATGCATCATCCAATCGATCTGACCAATCTTTTCGATCAGGCCTAATAGTCTTTTGTAAGATATTCTTGAATTTCCCTATTAGAGACTTCTACCTGACCACTTGTTTGCGGATGGTTATGGTGTAGCTATCTTATGTGTCACCCCATATTTTCGTAATAAAGTTCGAAATTGATGATTTGTAAAATGGGTACCTCTATCGTCACTAATGATAGCACGTGGAAATCCGAACCTGGAAAAGATATTCTTCTTGAATAAATTTTAGGACTACTTTATGATCATTGGTTCGATGTTGCTATTGCTTCAATCCATTTAGAAACATAATCGACAGCTACCAAAATGTATTCAAATCCATTGGGAAGGTGGAAAAGGTCCCATAAAATCAATTCCCCATACATCAAAAATTTCAACCACTAAAATGGGGTTCAAAGGCATCATGTCTTTCTTTGAAATATTCCCTAAGGCTTGACACTTAAACATACTCCTGACTAAAAGTATGGGCATCCTTAAATAATGTTGGCCAATAAAAACCACTTTGTAACACTTTGGCGCATAGTTTTTCATCCAGAAAAGTGTCCTCCACAAGCAAGAGGTATGACAAAATTGTAAGATACTCCATTGTTCAGATTCAGGAACACATCTACGAATGATTTGATCAGCACAAATTCTAAAAAGCTCAGGATCTTTCCCAAAAATAATATTTGATTTGAGCAAAGAATCGATCCTTTTCATTCTTAGACCAGCCATCAGGAAATTTGTCCTATGACTAAGTAATTGACAATATTTGCCAAACCAAGGAGGTCTTTGTATGTGAAACTGTTAACAATTGTTCATCTGGAAAAAGATTCTCTTGATTGATACAGGTTCATTATCTTTCAACTAGGATCCTAGACAGATGGTCTGCTACAACATTTTTAGATCCCTTCTTATCTCGAATTTCAATGGATCAAATTCTTGTAGCAGTAAAATCCATCTAATTAATCATGGTTTAGCATCTTTCTTTGAGAGCAGGTATCTCAAGGCTGAATGATCTGAAGTAAATTATGATTTTTGATCCTAATAAATATGATCTAAACTTTTCTAGGGCAAACACAATGGCTAGCAACTCTTTTTCAGTGGTGATATAATTCATTTGTGCTTCATTCAGAGTTCTACTAGCATAATAGATCACTACAGGACATTTGTTTACCCTTTGGCCTAGGACAGCTCCTATGGCAAAATCTGAGGCATCGCACATAATTTCAAAAGGTAGTGACCAATTAGGAGGTTGTATGATTGGAGCTTTGGTCATAGCTTCTTTTAAGATTTCATAAGCTTTAAGACAATTTTCATCAAAGTTAAAAGAAACATCCTTAGCAAGGAGATTACACAAAGGACGAGAAATTTTAGAGAACTCTTTGATGAAGCGACGATAGAATCCTACATGACCAAGAAAAGATCGAATTTGTTTGACAGAAGTGGGAGGAGGAAGTTTAGAAATTAGTTCAACTTTAGCTTTATCTACCTCAATCCCTTTCTTGGATACTATATGTCCTAAAACGATCCCTTCTTGAACCATGAAGTGGCTCTTTTCCCAGCTTAACACTAGATTAGCCTCAATACATCGTTTTAATATTTTCTTCAAATTGTTGAGACAACTCTCAAAAGATTCTCCAAAGACTGAAAAGTCATCCATGAATATTTCTAAGAAATCTCCTATCATGTCTGAAAATATTGACATCATGCACCGTTGAAAAGTTGCAGGTGCATTACATAATCCGAATGGCATTCTACGGAAAGCAAAGGTTCCATAAGGACATGTAAAGGTGGTCTTTTCCTGATCTCCTGGGTAGATTGCTACCTGATTGTATCCCGAGTATCCATCTAAAAAGCAAAAGTATTGTTGGCCTGCTAGTCTTTCTAGGATTTGATCGATAAAGGGTAAGGGAAAGTGATCTTTTTCGGGTGGTTGTATTGAGTTTTCTATAATCTATGCAGACACGCCACCCAGTGGAAAGTCGTGTTGGTACTAAGTTTCCATGTTCAGTGCGGACAATCCGTAAGTCCAGATTTTTTTGGAACAACTTGTGTAGGACTCACCCAGTGGCTGTCAGAGATAGGATAAATAATTCCAGCATCTAACCATTTAATTACTTCTTTTTTGACTACTTCTTGCATGTTAGGATTAAGCCTTCTTTGCATCTCTCGAGTTGGTTTGGCATTATCTTCTGTATAAATATGGTGCATGCATATTGAGGGACTAATTCCTTTTAAATCGGCAACGGTCCACCCTATGGCCTCTTTATATGTTTTTAGAATATTTACCAATTGGTTTTCCTGTTCAGTAGTTAAGTTGGAAGCAATTATTACTGGTAGGGTTTTCTTTGATCCTAAAAATACATACTTAAGTGATTCAGGTAAAGGTTTTAGTTCAAGTTGTGGTGGGGCCTGAATTGAAGGACGTAGTGGTTCAATTTTTCGCTCAGGGTAAGGGCTCAATTTTCACTGACCAAGGTAATGAATGTGATGGTTGAGGTAAATTAAGCAGGGTATTTACTTCCTGGGTTTGAGTATCTTCAGTGGGTTCATCATCTTGTAGTAAATCTAAGGAGGAATTAGATTCAACTATTTCATCTATCTGATTGATTACAAAGCAGTCTTCCTCCTCTTGGGTGTACTTTGGGGTATTAAAAACATTAATTCTTACTTTTTGATTCCCAAAAGAAATATCCATAGCTCCCGTTTTACAATTGATATTGGCATTGGCGGTTGCTAAGAATGGACGTCCTAAAATTATGGGATTTTGGTTCAGCTCTTGGGATGGTTCCATGTCAAGTATGAGAAAGTCTACAGGAAAATAACATTTATCTACTCTAACTAGAACATCCTCAATTAAACCACGCGGTATTTTTATAGATCTATCAGCTAATTGCAAAATGACTGACGTGGGTTTTAATTCTCCAATCCCAAATTTTTCATAAATCGAGGTTGGAAGGAGGTTTACACTAGCTCCTAAGTCTAGTAATGCTCGGTCAAAGGTTATACCTCCAATAACACATGAAATTAAGGGTGCACCAGGATCTTTCGTCTTTTGAGGTATTGGATTTAACAGGACCGCACTTACATCCTCGGATAGCATAACTCTTTTGGTGGTTCGTGGCTCACGCTTTTGGGTACAGAGTTCTTTAAGAAATTTAGCATAGGCTGGAACATGCTGAATTGCATCGATGAGGGGTAAATTAATATGAACTTATTTAAATAGTTCCATTAGCTCCTTGTTGCGTGTTTCTTGCTTTTTGCGAGAAGAGCCTGCTTCTAAGGCCGAAGGGAACGGGGCTTTGGGTTTATATGTCTCAGCTAATTCATCTATTCTCTTCTTTTCTTTATCCATCTTATCAGTGTCAGTACCAGTCATAAGCTCAAGTTCTTCTATATGATTATCCTCTTCTTCAAATTTCTCATCTTGGCTAACATCAGTATTGGCCTCTATCACCTGGTCTTGATATGGGTCCTTAAGAATCCTACCACTTCTAAGTTAAGATATTGCTTTGGCATTTTCTAATTGAGGGTTCTTAGGTGGAATGTTAGATGGATGAGTAAATCCAGGTGGTTGATAGACATTGGATGGATTATTTTTAGGATTTGCAATTGGTTGGCTTGGTAATTGACTCGGTTCTCTCCTCATGCTAGACTCAGCTATTTGTCCTATTTGAGCTTCTAGTCTGGCGATTGATTGTTGTTGGCTTAGAATTAATTGTTGAAGTTGATTGAATTTATCGTCGGCTAGATTGGTCTGTTGAGGAGGTGGGTATGAGGGTTGATTATAATGTAGTGGTTGAGAAGACTGACTAGGCTGACCCTTATTATAGGCATAGTTCTGGTATTGGGGCCTATTTTGATAATTCTGAACTGGTGGGATTTGGGTCTGAACCTGAGTTTGTTGTGGTTTCCAAGAGAAATTAGGATGGTTTCTCCAACCAGGATTATATGAATTTGAATATGGGTCATTAAGTGGTTTTGAGTAACCTTGAGCAGCTTGGACTTGTTCTTGGATAAGAGGTGGTAATTGTGCAACCGTGGGACATTCACTTACATGATGTGTTGGGCTAGCACAAATAGAGCAAATCACTTGATTAATTAGAAGCTGGTGTGTATTGTGCAGGGGATTGTTGACCTAAGTTTAGGAATTGATCTAATTTCTGTGCAATAAGGTCGACTTTATCTAATTTTTGTGCTATTATGTTCAAATCTGCCTTAGAATTGAGTTTCGAAGTTTTGATCTCATAAATTCCTGCCCATTTTTGTGTTGAGAAATTGATCTTTCATAAGAAGATAATGAAGCATGGTTAATAGAGTTTTCACTTAAAGTTTCAAACAAGGTATAAGCTTCATCCTCACTTTTGCTCATGAATGCACTTCTCATGAGATCCACAGGATGCAACCATCTGCTTATATTGATCTCCTAAACCTTCATAGAAAGCTTGTACAATTTGCCACTTAGATAGACCATGGTGTGGGCATTTTCTAAGGAGTTCCTTAAGTCTTTCCCATGATTCATGAATTTGTTCCCCTGGAAGCTAAGCAAATCCCGTGATGGCTCGCCTCATGGTATTGGTTCGTCCTATGGGATAAAATTTCTTAAGAAATTCATGTTGCATCTCTGCCCATGTTTGAATTGTTCTTCCTAATGTGCCAAGTCAGTACTTGGCTTTATCTTTTAATGAGAAAGGGAACAAGGTCAGTCTAAGGGCATCATCAGAAAAATTCTGAATTTTTACCGTAGAGCAGATTTCTAAGAACTCATCCAGATGTTTGTAAGGGTCTTCATTGGCATTCCCATAAAAAGATGGGAGCATCTGGATTGTGGTCGACTTAATCTCATAGTGACTAGCAGGGATATCAGGTATGTGGATGCAAGTCGATGGGTTGTAGGTGGAAGGAAAAAAGTATTCCTTCATCTGCCTAGGTGGTTCTTCACGATTTTCAACCATTTGATTATCTAGTCTTAAATGAATTAGTCTTTCAATTTCAGGATCTGGTTTAACTAGGTCAGGTAAAAGTGATCTTCTACCGTGCATGTACTAGTGCAATTTGATATATGGTTCAAATTTTTTTTTTTTTAAAATTATTATATATATTTTTTAATTTATTTATTTTTTTAAGAAAAGAAGAGAGAAAGAAAGAAGAGGAAAAATCCTAAAAAATCTTAAATCTGGAGAAGATAGGGAGGAGTTAATTTTTATGTTAGATATTATTTGGCAAATAAGTTAGGCAATCAATCCTGACTAAGAGTTATCCTAGATCTAGACAGCTCCTAACTGCCAAGATCACCTTCAAGCCCTCCAAATAGAGGATTAACCAATCAACTGGCCAGGTAAGTGTAAAGTCGGTGGGAGTCCCTCCATTGCTTGCCTTAGACACCAATTATGCTTGGCCAGGTAAGCGAACAGAACCAATTAAGTAACCACCTTCTTTCGGGCCCAATCGTCCCTGAACCACTTTCCTAGACACCAGTCAAATTGATTAATCCTAACTTGGTTCAACTCTTAGGATTTCTTGTCCTATTGAGCTCGAATATCCTTAAAGGTTAATGTCTAATTGATTTTAAGAGTTAAGGTTTGGGTTAATGCAGGATGCTGGTTGGTTGTTTGTGGGCTAAGGAAGGGTGATCAAATCCCCACCTTATCTTGTTTAATGGGTTGTGCCCTTAATTTGGTTTAATATGAAATATGCAAAAGAAAAAAAAATTCTAATCAAAGAGTTTTATGCAATTTAAACTAATTAATTAAATTATAAAAAGGCTTACCTTGACTCCAGTAATCACCAAAAATAAGAATAAAAACTAATATGATGGATGCTCTAAATAATTAGGGTTTCTAATCTTGTGATGAGATTTTTAATTAGGTTTATGTAGGTAATATTTTTAATTAATTTAAAATAAAGCAAATATTAAAAATAAAAAAAGCGATTTAGGGTTTAGGAATGATCTCACCGAATAGGATTGAGAGTTTTGTTCATGCCCTAATCTTCCTTGTTCCCTTTTTTTTTTTTTCTGCAAAATAAATAAAAAAAATAATGAGTAGGCAGTAAAAAAAATGAAAGAAATAAAGAAATTTTAATTTTTATGCCTCCCCGGCAATGGTGCCAAAAATTTGATAGGGACACGATGCTATCGTTAAGACACCGTGTTTATCAATTTAAATCTGACTCTTTACTTTTTAAATTAACTAAAAATTATGAAGAAAGTGGGGAGTCGGGTCGAATCCACAGAGAGGCAATGATTTATTTCTAAAATCTTTAATTTTTTTTTTTTTAAGAAAAGAAAGCAAGGATTTTTTTTAAAAAAATTAAAGTTAAAAAATAGATTTATAAATAAAAATAGAATTTAAATTATGCAAAAATAAATTTGATACTAAGATCTACTATTTAGATCTTAGCAACTACTTATAGTAAAATTAAAAAGCAATAAAGAACAAATAATTTAAAGAGCTAGAATTGAAAAGAATAATGAAACTTTCTTTATTAAATTTAAAACTAAGATGCAGAATTTAAATACAAGAAATTAAAGAAAATTTAGAATTTTAATATAAGAAATTAAAGGAAAAAGACTAGATGAAGATCGCAGATCGGCATAGGCATGAAGATGGCGTAGAAGGTCGGCTCTTCTTCTCAGCAGCACCGCAGCTTTGAAGCAACCTTTAATCCAGAGCTTGACTTCCACCCTATACCTTAGCTTCCTTTCCAACCCCTCCTCCCTTCCTTAGAGGCTTAGGATCCTTTTTATAGAGCTAGAAGAGGTAGATATTTATTTCTAAAAGCAATATGGGACTAATTTCCTTTGTAATCATAAAAATCTGAATAAAATTTGAATAAAAACAACTCTGTTACATCTCTGGTAAATCTAGTAAAATTAGGCTATCCGATAGGAATCGAACGGTTCAAAAATCATCAAAATCGGATGCCTATCAGCCCAGATCAGCTTGAATTAAATTCTGGCCGTCCGATCACGCTTGATCGAGGAAATCTGGCCGTAAATCGCGCTTCGGGAGTCTTGATCACTGCCGGGAGCATTCTGGACCGTCGGATCGAAGCTGGAATCAGGCGCTGCCATTTGATGGTGATCCGAGTGAAATTGGCAATCGAAAAAAATGCTGACCGTCCGATCTTAACCGCAATCAACCGCAGCCATCCGATCGCGCAATTACTGTTCCCATGGACTGCGTAGACCGGCCGCACCGCACACCGCAACCAATCAACTTTTCTGTCACTGAGTGAAATGACCAGATTGCCCTGTGAGCCGCGATAAAATTTTGTAGACCCTTTAAGGGTCTAGGTCCACCACGTGGTAGGCTCTGATTCGCCGGACTTTGCTGAGCTGGCGGTCCACGCCTGGATCGTAGACCGGCTGATGGCTTCAATGACTGAGTCGGCTTTGATGGCTCGACTTGGCTTGGTGGCTCGGCTTGGCTTGGTGGCTCGGCTTGCGGAGCCGGTTGAGCCATTTTCTTTTTTTATTTAATTTTTATTTATTTTATATTTTTTTTAAAAATTCATATCTTTTTCATTGTAGCTCCGTTTTACTTGAAATTTATTTCGTTGTGATCAGAAAAATGAGCTCTTTCTTTTAATAATAAAATTTTATTTCTTAATTTTTATTTATTTTTTTATTATTTTTTAATTAATTTTTTAATTAATAAAAATATGAATTTTTCAAAAATTATATATAAATTGATTGATAATTCTTAAAAATTAATATAAATTAATTAATAAATTAATACTTTTATTGGTGAATTTACGATGCTTATCAGGTTCTCCTCTTGTTTCTAACAGAACTATAGGGGCACAAAAGGGCCATTGAAGGAGCCTCTCCCTACATCCCGACTTAAGTAACCGAGATCTTCACTTTAGCTTAATGTTAGGATAAGATTCTCTTCCTATTCCTAACAGAGCTAAATTCGTTTAACAATAAAGTTGGGAAGGCTATTTTCTATCATCATAGTTTTGCACCAAGATCGAAGATATTAAAATAAGAAGATTTTATTGAAATGAGATTATTGATAGTACATGCGTAAGTTCTTCGAGCTCCATGGGCGTGGGAGATCGGTGCCTCCAAGTTTCTTCAAGTAATAAGTTTCAAGTCGGACAACCTCTTTAATTTCATAAGGACCTTCCCAGTTTGGGACGGACTTGCCTTGGTTTTGAGGTTGTGAGATGACTGCTCGTCAAAGTATCAAGTCCTCCATTTTGAATATTTTGCCTTTGACTCTGGAGTTATAGTAGCGGACCATTCTTCATCTATAAGCAGCCATCCAATCTTGGGCTTCTTCTCATTTTTTCTCCAGTAGATCAAGGATTACTTTGAGATCTTGTAAATTGCATTGCTCACTGAAGGCTACAACCCATGCCGACGACAGCTTGAGCTCTATCGAGATGATTGCTTCCATTCCGAAAGTCAGAGCGAATGGCATTTCTCCAGTTGGCAGCTTCTAGGTAGTTCGGTATGCCCATAGGATATAGTAAAGCTCATCCACCCAAGTCCCCTTTGCTCTTTCAAGCCTTGCCTTGATGCCTTGCAATAAGGTTCTGTTTGTCAGTTCTGCTTCATCGTTCGCTTGTGGATGAGCTACTGATGTGAAGTTGTGAGAGATGTTCAAACCTTCACAGAACTCGACGAACTTCTTCCCCATAAATTATTGCCCATTATCTATAATAAGGGTTTGGGGCAGACCAAATCTATAAATAATCGACTTTCAGATAAAATCTTGCACTTTGGCTTCAATGATCTTTGCTAGGGGTTTGGCCTCGACCCATTTGGTAAAGTAGTCGATTGCAATTAAGAGAAACTTTCATTGTTTGGGTGCCATCGGGAAGGGGCCAAGTATATCCATTCCTCATTGTGCAAATGGCCAAGGGGCTCTTAGTGGGGTAAGCTCGGAGGTCGACTATATTTGTATATTTGCATTCCTTTGATAGTGATCGTACTTTCTAATATATTCAATGCAATCATGGTGCATAGTTGGCTAATAATAACCTTACCGAAGTAGCTTGTGAGATTGGGATCTGGCACCCAGATGGTTTCCATAGATTCCTTCATGCACCTCCTATAATGCAAAATTGGCTTTCGAAGGTCGAAGACATCTTAAAAGCAGTAAAGAATATAATCTCTTATATAGTTTGTCTTCGTAAAGCACATACCAAGAGGCCTGATTCCTTAATTTCAGAGCTTCCTTTGGGTCATAAGGAAGAACTCCATCCCTAAGATAAGCAATCAGTGGGTCAATCCAACATGGCTCATGGTCAACTTGCATCACAGACTGTCGCTCTTTCGAACTTGGGCATTTTAGAATCTTAAAAAATACTTTCTTGGGTAGTTCAGCTAGTGCTAAGGTGGCCAATTTAGAGAGAAGATCGATTCTTGTATTTTCTATCCTTAGAATCTGTTGGATGCTAAAACTATTGAAGACTAGGGTTAAGTTCTTCACTTTTTAAAGATATTTTATCATGCTTTCCTTTCGAGCTTCATAACCACTGCTAACTTATCCGACCATCAGTTAAGAATCACTGTAGACTTAGAGCCGATCTACTTCTAGCTCTTTGGCAATCTTTAATCCTATGATTAGAGCTTCATATTCCCCATTATTAGTCGTAGAAAATTCAAAGTGCAGCACATATTCGACGATAACTCCCTCTAGGTTAACTAAGATCAGCCCTGCACCCACACCAGAAGCATTGGATGAGCCATCCATATATACGACCCAAAAACCTTTAGGAAGGTCGGCTCTCTTCAAGGGAGTCTGGCTGTAACCATAGAATACTAGTTTCATTCTGTTCAAGCTCGGCTTCATCTAGAATGGTGCATTCCACTATAAAATCTGCTAATATCTGGGCTTTGATTGATGGTCGAGGTTGAAAGTTGATATCAAATTTTATAAGTTTGATTGCCCATTTTGCGATTCTTCTAGGGGCATCCATTTGATGAAAGACTGCTTTAATTGGTTGATCAGTGAGAAGAGTTATGGTGTGCCCCTTGAAATAAGATCGGAGCCTTCGGGCTGTAATAAGTAGAGCATAAGTTAGTTTTTCTAACTTAGTATACCTGATCTTGACATCCCTTAAGACTTAGCTTATATAGTAGATTGGCCATCGTACTTTCATTTTTTCTTTGACTAGGACTGCCACAAGGGCTATGGGGAGACCATCAGGTACAAAAATAATTCCTCTCTGGGTTTGGGCTTTGCTAATAGGGGAGGTGAACAGAGGTAGTCCTTAAGCTCTTTAAAGGCTTGTTGACATTCGGTGGTCCAGCAGAAGTTCTTTGACTATTTTAGGACCTAAAAGAAGGGCATGCATCACTCGATCTATCTTAAGATGCAGATCAGAACTGCCACCTTTTCAATCAGGTGTTGAACTTCTTTGATTGATTTTGAAGCAGTCATCTCTTGAATGATCCTAATCTTTCTCGAATTTGCTTTAATTCTGTGTCTCGACACTATGAATCCCTAGAACTTTTTGGAAGTTATGCCGAAGGTGCACTTGGTTGGATTCAGCTTCATCTTGTACCTCCTAAGGATGCTGAAGGTTTCTTCAAGGTCAGTAATATGATTTATTGAAGCTCAACTCTTGACAAGCATGTCATCTACATATACCTCCATATTGTGGTCGATCTGCTTATTGAAGATTTTATTGACCAGGCGCTGGTATGTTGCTCTTGCATTTTTAAGTCTAAAGGCATAACCCTATAACAGTAAAGACCATGGTCAGTAATAAAAGTGGTTGTCTCCTCATCTTTTGATGCCATCCAGATTTAATTATAGCCAGAGAAGGCATCCATGAAAGTGAGGAGCTCATGGTCCGAAGTTACATCCACCAGTTGATCAATTCTGGACAGAGGATAACTATCTTTTAGATAGGCCTTGTTCAGCTTTTTAAAGTCTATGCACATTCTCCATTTGCCATTGGCCTTTTTGATGAGCACGATGTTGGAGATCTAGTTTAGATAGTTGACTTTTCGAATGAATCTGGCTTTGAGGAGCTTGTCAACTTTCTCTGCAATTGCTTTCTACCTCTCTGGAGCATGGCTGTGCATCTTTTCTTTCACTAGCTGATGTTTAGGATCCATAGCCAGGCGATGTTCCATGACCTCCGCATCTATCCCAGGCATGTCTGCGGGGACCCAGGCAAAGGCGTCAGCATTCTTCCACAAGAAGGCCACGAGTTCCTTCCAAACTTCTCCATCCAAGCTAGAGCCGATCTGCACCATGTGCTTAACATGGTAAACTCTAGGTCCAGGGATATATAGACTCAGACTTTATGACTGACATAGATGATCAAAAGTCTATATTTAAAAGTTTATTCTAGTGCAATAGTGATATTATAAGCTAGAAGAGTTTCAAGTAGATGGTTTCACCTCATTCGTGATTACCTCGAGAAGAAACATGTCGAGGTTAAGAGAGTCAACACCGCAAACAATGCGGTTGAACCACTAACGAAGCCTTTAGACTACTAGAAGATTGAATCCCACCTTGAGAAGATGGGACTTAGATTTATAGCCAATTGGCTTTAGGTCAAGTGGGAGTTTGTTAGATATGTGCCCTAGAAGCCAAATTGATCGATACTTATAAAATACTTTCTAGGAGCATTTTCATAATTATGACTTAAAATTAATTAAAGAGTTATTTATTCTATCACATTATGTATTAAAGTGTTTGTGATACATCCATTGAGTTAATGGGCATAATAATATATATTCTCAAGAGTTGAGAATTTAAGGCATGTGTTATCATAATTAACTCATAAACTGCTTCTGATCGTAGGATCATCACGAGAATGATGATCGATTCGGAAGATCGGTGTATGATCATTTTTTTAAAATAGATGAGTTTTGAGTCTATGGTGTGGAGATACTAGAGCGAGAGTATAGATACTTGTTGAGAATAAAGGCACTGAGCATGACCACCTCGAGTAGTCATAAGGGAGTCTACCTTCTTGTTGATGACTAGCTCGATGTTGTAGCATGTGTCTGGTTCTTTGACCTAAGGTACATTGATAATTTACCTTAAAGGTGTTATAGTTTGACTATACTATAACTCGATCTCCTAGCCAGTCGAAATCTTGAGGTGTATGTTGGCTATAGCTTATTCATTGTAAGAATTGGATCACACCAAGATGGGATCTATCAACCTCGATAGAGGAGGAGTGGTCCTATGATGATCATGAGATCGAATCCTAAAATCCATGGCCATGGTAGTGTGAAATAATAGAAAGGAGTTTCTATTAAGATTTCACATCGGACTCGAATCAAATGATTCATTCATATGATGGGTGTTGAGTTTGATGAGTTCACCTTAACCCTAATTCCATCTGGACTCATGATAGAAGAATCCAATCACATAGATAGCTACACCGAGAGGTTTGCTATTCAGTTTTGATGGATTGTCACTATATACTGTTAGGTGTCATTGATAGATTTTGGGACTAATTAGAATTGTCTTGATGATCAACAATTCTAATTGGATGAATTGGAAGATTTCTAATCCATCGAAAGATATTTTGATGATGTCGATGATGAAGATCATGACATGTCCCATTACCATACATAACTGAACCTAACTGGATCACATAAATAAGGATTTGGATTTGGATGTTATCAATCGGGCTAACCCAGTTCGACTGATTTGGATTAGATCCAATTAGGTTCAAGAAAATCATGCTAGCACACAATTAAGCCTAATATTCTCCTTCTGTCATCTTTTTGGTTCATCTCGACTAAGCCAAATTGGATTTGGCTTTTCTAGAAACTCTATCCTAGTCTAACAAAAACTTGTCCAGATTAGAAAAGTATTGTCCTAACCTGATTTAGGCTTGTCCTAATCCATCGGATGGAAATAAGATAAGACCTACTAATTTCTAAAACTATTTGGACAAGACTCATTTGGGAACTTTATAGGGATTTGTCCTAATCTAACTAGATCTTGTCCTGATCTGATCAAGGCTTGTCCTAAATCTCATAAGATGGAGACAAGATAATGATTGTCTTTGCCATATTAGGGCATGTCCCAAAATCATGAGATGAAATTTGGACAAGCCTCTCCCAAAATTTCTAGATGGATTTTTGTTGTTATGACTGGACCTAGTCCTAACCTAATCAAGGCTTGTTCTAACTTGATAAGAACTTACTTGAAATCCATTGGATGGAACTTAAAAAGGACTTATCATAAATCTCGTAAGATGGGAATAGGATGAGGGTCGAGAGTTGACCCGATCATGCAGGAATTAAAGGATTAGTGTGCACCCCCTAGGGATTCTCTTGGGGCGCATGCCCCTGATGGGATTAACATGGAGAGGAGGGTGCACATCCCTCTTAGTGCACACCCCTAATGGATAGGCATGGGTAGTTACCCATTTGATGGAAGTTTGAATGGGTCAAAGTGTTTGAAACATTCAAACTTTTGGGAGATAAACTTATCTCTGCACCAAGCCTCTTATCCAAAGTCATTCCATGCCACATTTATAAGTTTTGTGCAACAAAATTCTGATTAAAAGTGGTGTGGGGCATGGAGATCAGATATAGAGTTCTTTTGCATGTTATCTTTGACTTGGTCAAAGTCATATGTGAAGGGACTCTTGGTTTGGTCTATTTAAAGGGCCCTGCGCAAGCTATTATGCATGAAAATTAATCTACAGTGAAACTCTACCAGTTTCTCCACCTCCATGCCATCTATTCCTGATCCTCTCTCTTCTCTATGCCCAAGGAGTTGGGCAATTCAACCATCAAACATTGATGACTGCTGCTGCAAAGATCGAGTCTAGAAAACCCTGTCCGAGAGATGGATATGCTGCTGCCGAAGATTAGATTGAAGGTGCATCAAGTTGACTCTAGATTTGATGTTTGAAGATCAGATCCAGAAGGAGGAGACTTTCAGATCTAACTTGAGTAGATACCAATAGAGGCCGAATGCATGTGCGGCTTAATCAGAACCTCGGATTCATCATCAGATCATCACAATAGGTAAATAATTTACCTGATCACATGATATTAGATATCACTATTTTTATTTTTATTTAGTTTATAAATTTTAGATCAATCTAATTAGATCTGAAAACTCTTGGATATAATCAGATCATGAAAAAAATTTTAAATTATTTTGTTGCAAATCTGATCCAATCAGATGCATCCTACGGTAGAAAATTTTGATTTTTCCTTTAGAGTCCTTGTGATAGATTTACTTGGGGTAAATTTTTAGGTAAATGTTCAAAGTAAAATAAGTAGTCTCAAGAGCTTAATCCTAAAATAAGTAGACTAGTAAACCCCTATCATGGATCAAACTATGTCTAATAAAGTTTGATTTTTTCTTTTTGATACACCAACATCCTGTGGTGTTCTGGGAGGAGTCCATTGTTGGAGAATCCTATTCTCTCCTAGATATGTCAAAAATTCAATGAATAAGTATTTGCCTCCTTAATCTAATCGAAGAGTTTTAATATCTTTTCTAGTTTATTTTTCTACTTTATTATGGAATCCTTTGAATATTTCAAATGATTCAGACTAGATGCACCCATGCCTAGATAGGTCATCTATAAATATAATGAAATATTGATATCTTTCTCTGGCACTTGAGTTCATAGGTCCATATACATCACTATATATGAGAGTTAAAAACTTTATGGGCTTTTTTACCTTTTTCAATAAAAGATGATTTTGTAATCTTTCCAAGAAGATAAGACTCATAGGTTGTCAATGATTCACAATCATTGATGTCAAGGTTTTCCTTTAAAACTAATCTATTTATCCTATTCCAAAGGTAGATATCCTTGATATTATCTAACTTGGTTGTTTACTAGATGTGTACATTACACTTAATAGGCTGTGTGAATATTAAATATTATTTATTTATTGTCCATATATTATTATAATATCATTCATAATAATATCATAATAATCTTCTTTTATTAATAAATGATGATCATCTTTAGCCAAAAGGCCATCAAAGATCACATTTATTATAAATGATGGACAATAGTGACAGTCACTCTAAATGACAATATTTGTATTGAAAATTAGCTTGACGATTCTTGAAGCTAAGATTGGAATAGGATTTTCTTTCCTAACGTTCAGGAATCTCTCATCATTTTTAAACATTCCACTTACCTAAAGTTCTTGCAAAGAATTGCATAAGACTATCGATATCTAATACCCAGGTAGTAGAATTACATATAGACAAATTACAAGGTGTTACCATATAATATCCTTGATGAGCAACTTTTTGCTCCTTTCTCTTGTTCATCCTATCAGGATTAAGGGAAGCAATATATTCATGACAATACTTCTTCCTATAATCATGCTTCTGATAGTAGAAGTACTCTACCTAATTTGGATTAGTCTTAGATCTTTTATTTTCACTATACTTAGAAGCCCCAGCACGATCCCATTCATACTGTTGAACCAAATTCAACTTTCGATATTAATTAGCAAAGTTGGGTCCCATAAGTTAATCACTGTCTAATAGTGAATGGAGCAATAAGGATTTAACCTTAATTTGAAGAAAAAAGAGCAATGACCTAAAGTATATGAATTATTTTAAGCCTAGAGACTTTGACTTTAGTCTAAAGGTTCTCTCACTATCTTATTCAAATTGATAGCCTCTACCTCTAATTCAAAAAAATACTTTAATTTTTTAATAGGTACTAGAATCCACATAGTTTACACATAAGCCCGACTTTGGTCGATCAACCCATGTGCAATTATTTTTCTAAATAACTTCTAGTAATTAAATTTTGCCCTAGAAATCTAATCAGTAGGCTTTAGCCTCTATTGTAAGGATCCAGTTAGGTCCAACCATTAACATGATCATACTTGGTGCATCTAACCAATGAATGATTAAGTCCAACTTTGGTTGGTCAACCTAACCATCATTAGAGAGATACATCTAAGTCATCATATGATAAATGATAATTCTAATATCTCGATGAACACTAGGTCTAAGGCACCTCTAATATTTACCTAGGCTATTGGACCTATTATCAAACACCTTAATGAGAGGCTATGATTGAGTTATCTCCATAACTTTATCATTTTAAGGATCTAATAATTTTAGAGAATTTAAAATTTATTTATGATTTAAGGATAGAGAAGACATGGATCAAATTACTTCCACTGACTTCATCAAGTCAAATCCTCCCACTGACTTCACAAGTCATTGATAAGGATTAGGATTAATTTTGGTCCATGGACACCTAGATCAGTCTCACTGAATAAAATCAGTCCCACTGATTTTCTATGTGACATGGGTTAACACGAATCAATTAGCAACCTAATCAAAAGCTGATTAACCACATTGGCTTGGTAAGTGAGATTGATGGGAGGGTTTGCCAAAGCTTTCCTTAGACACCATCAAAAGTGGCCAGGTACGTGGGCTGCTAATTAAAAACTACCAGTTTGAAAATGCCAGACTTACCTTATACATCAATCAGTTTATCAATTTTGATTTGGTCTGTCTAAAGACTCAGGCTCAACCACTGAGGCACGACCAGGTCTATTTGTTAGATGTATGGACTATGATCAACTACAACTATTGGATTAATCTATAGAAAAGAAATGATCTAATCCTAATTAACTATTAATTAGGTTTGATCAATTTCTTAACTTAGTCTATATTTAATCTACCCCTAGTTCTAACCCAGTTAATGACTTGATCAAAGCTAACCCATAACACTTTAACCCATGATTTATGAAATTAACTTAGGATCTTCAAATCACAAACCTAGATCCTAAACAATCACTTAATTCTCAATTAAGTTCAAGGCTTATGGGTTGGGGTTCGAAACCTCAAAACTAGTTTTTGATTTCATCATTTGAAATATTTTAATGTGTAAATAATTTGCAATGAATCACATTCAATTTATGATTTTAGATCTGATTTGTTTCAATATTTAGATCATATTCTAGGATTTTGAATTTTACAGAAAGTAAGTTCATAATTTAAATTCCACAAAGCATATATGTCATACATATAAATTCTAGATTCACAAACAAAACTACATATCAACATATGCATTAAAAAGATCTAGATCTAGAACATGAAACACATATTATTCAGATCTTATCTAAATAATCAAAAATCAAATTATAAATCAATTAATATTATATTTAAAATTTAAAAATAAATTATAAATTATTTTAAATTTGATCTAAATTATTTATGATTTAGGTTATGTAGATCAGCACATATTAAGACAATCTCTATACTAAAAGGGGTAAACCTTATAGCAGGACTACTTTATAATTAGTATGTATGATCCCATATTATTTAGATCTAATCTAAATAATCTAAAATAGATCTAACATTTATTTATTTTAAATTTAAAATTAAAAAAATAAATTATAAGTTAATTTAGATCACATCTAACTTATTCATGATTCAATTTACAGATCAACATATATTAGGATAACCTTTTCATTATAAGGGATTAACCTTACAACAAGACAACCTTATGATCAGTATGTGCGATCTTTAATTTTTATTTTTAGATTTATTTTAATGTATGCATGATCATGTTATCAAAGAATCTAGTGCTCTGATACCACTGTTGGAAAACAATGCAGAGATTTATGGATATATTTCAAAACTTTTTCAAAATAGATTGCAGCAAAAGATATATATTAAACTATTTAACTTATTTATGCATATGATCTAGTCACTAAATCCTACATATAGGATCTATAACATGTCATGATACATGAATAAATCTGAAAAATAAATTAGGGATTGGTATTCATTACATCAATATCTTAGATCTAGAACTATTCTAGAACCCCTAGATCACATCTAGGTCAAAAAAGAGATTAGATTTCTTATCTTATGCGGGTCGAGAATACTGTAGTTAAAATTTGATGTTGTCCTATATTGCTTGAAGCTGCACAGCATATCTAGCCTCTATGGATAGTCCACACGAGATCGCTACGCAGATCGTAGGTTCGTCGAACAAAGATTCGCTTGAAATACTAGCTTCTCATGAATCCCTCTTGATGGTCAATCTATAAAAATTCTTTAGATCTTTTGGACACTTCAAGAGATGAAGAATAAGAAGAAGGATAAAAGGAGAAGACCAACTTTTCGATCTTTCAAAAAATAGAAGAGAAAAGGGTTAAGAAAAGGCCCAAAGAGAAGACACATCTTCTCTTTCAGGACATCAACCATTGATGTCCTACAAAGATCTTTATGCTTGGACAAGAGGAGACATTCTCCTCTAGAATTTTTTCATGCTCTAGATCTCTTTCTCTATGATTTTTCATATAAAAAAATCACTCAAATATTGAGAGGAAAAGGTCTCTCAAAGAAATCCTAAGAGAAAACTTTCTTTTCTTCTTTTTCTCTCATCAGGACATGATCAAATCACGTCCAAAAGGATCCTAAATGCCCCAACTATTAGAGTGCACATCCTCCCACACCCTTTCATCTTTTCTCTCTAATTTTCTTCATAGAACAAACCCTCAAAGGATGGAGAAGAAAAAGGTTTACAAAAAAACCCTAAGAGAACACATTCTTCTCTTCTCCTTGTCTCTAAAGGACACCAATAATTGATGTCCAAAAGAAGGCTTCTCCTCCAAGAAAATAGGCACCCCAAACCCGTACGCCCCTTCCCTCTCTCCTTATTTTTGCATGGTATTCCTAGGGTCTTCTCATGCCAAAGGCTCCTTAAAAGGAGGTGCTTCCTATTAGCCAAGACTAGGTCAAACTCCAGTCTTAATAGAAGTCTTTTGTGGATTTTTAGGAGGTGTCCAACTCTTGGACACGTCCCCCAAAAAATATGGCATGGAAATTAGGTAAGGCATGCACAAAAGGAGAAGAAAGAAAAGGGTGACTAAAAATATGTGGGCATGGCTTATTATGGCACAAAGAGAAGGAAGAGTTTTAGAAATCTAAAACTCTATCAATGGGAGTTTAAATCTAAGCCAATTTGAAAATTTGATCTAGTCAAATTTTATTTCAAAAACTCCAGATAGGGGGCATGTGTGGAGGCTCTCAAAATGTGAGAAAACTCATGAACAAAAAAAACAAAAATTGGGCATGGAGTTTCTTAGGTGGCGCAAGGGAGAAGGGAGGAGTCCTAGTCTAACTAGGACTCTCCAATATAGACTTAGTCAAATCTAATTTAAATTTTATTTAAACTAGATTAAATATAATCCAATTAAGGATGATTTTAGTCCAACTGAAAGCCTAATTAAATTAGATTTAATTAAATTTAAATATGATTTAAATCCTAACTTGATTAGGAATTAGGTGCACTCAAGTCCTAGTCTAACAAGGAATTATTTTTTCTTATAATTGGCTTATCTAATAAACCAATTGAACTTAACCCAATTAAGTCCAAACTAATTCTAATTAAATTTAATTTAATTAAACTTGATCTCAGCCCAATTGCTCAATCAGATTGAGCCAATTAGCAATCTAATTACTAATCGATCCTCCTACAATACTTGCAATTGATCGATCATCAATCGTATTGATGATTCGATCACTAAACGATTCTCAATCGTCGATCAACCAGATCATGTTACAATCTCTTATGTGTATGATCTCATAGGTTCGAACCTAAGCCGGTAGCATAGAAACCAATTTTATACCAATTGAAATGATAATCTAGTAATGATATCCTATGTCTGGATAGATCGAATGTATGCAAAGCAACATTCTTAGAACCTCCCATTGACCAATAATGCTCAAGATGACTTCGAGTTAGCTATCAACACTCATACAAGTCATCTTATTATATCTTAAAATTTTATAAATTTCGTGACTCCTCATGAGAATTATCCAGATCTAGATTTTGCTAAATTAAAATATAGTGAGACATTTGCTTCCTGAAGTTAATCAGGAGTGGCCAATCCTATCTTGATTCACACACCAACTCTATAAGTACTTGACTGTATCCAAAAGCTTTTTGTTGCTGTATTAAAAATACAGGTAGGTTGGCACCAAAGTATAATTAGTTGCTTGCAAATCATCATGGTGATCTCAGGTTGGAGGGACACTTATATCCATTGGCCTTAACTAGCTACTCTTGACAGTAGAGTACTATATTGATCATGTTCAATATAGATGTACTCCTACATCTCACTTGCATGCCATACCAGTATCTCCACATCACTTTATTATAAGGATAATCCATGCATATAACATACAACAACCTACACTTGATAAGTTATTGTCCTTATTAATAACTTATCATTTGGTCATGAATAAATTTAAGAACCATTCGATAAATCCTTCTTTATCGATTAAGTGTGGTTCTAAGGACTATATCATAGCTTAGAAGTTCATTTAAGGAAGATAGAACTTTTATGATGAATAAGCCAAATAATAATTACTATTTGATAATTCATATACTAATGCTAATCATCTACAACTTAAATGATTGGCTTTAAAATACATTTCCTAACAACCTCATTCTCTTGTGCCATGAGACATAAGTTCATTACATTTTCTCTTTCTTCATTGGAGCTAGATTCATCGTTGCTGCTCCAAGTAGCAATCATTGCTTTCTTTTTGGTCTTGTTGAAGCTTTTCTTTAAGTTAGGATAATCAGCCTTGAAGTATCTAGATTTTCTATATTCAAAACATAGTGGCCGCTTTCTTTTCTTTTTCTTATCTTTTCTTGATTCACTTTTGATTAGAGGCTTCTTCTTGAAACCTTGCTTTCTTCTTCTTATAAATTTCTTGAATTTTCTTGTGATCAGTGCTATGTCCTCATCTTCATCATCTTCATTTGTTGACTCATCTTTTTCTTCATTAATTACAGTAGATTTGAGGGTGATGGTCCTCTTCTTTCGGCCTTCATCTTCATTATGCTGGCTTATGGTTAGTTCATGCATCATTAATGATCCAATTAGCTCTTCCAAAGGCAGCTTACTCAAGTCCTTTGCCTCTTGTATTGCGGTGACCTTCGCTTCCTATGATTTTTGCAAACATCTAAGAATTTTTCTTACTAAATCACTGTTAGAGTATATTTTTCCAAGATTTTTCAAACCATTAGTTATATCAGTGAAGCGTGTGAACATTTCAGTAATTGATTTAGTAGATTCCATTTTGAAAAGCTCATATTGGTGCACTAGCATGTTAATCTTTGATTCTTTTACTTGATTTGTGCCCTCATGAGTAACTTCTAGTCTATCTCAAAATTCTTTTACGAATTACAAATAGAAATTTGGTTAAATTTGTTTGCATCTAAGGTACAATATAAGATATTCATAGCCTTGACATTTAGCTAAATTAATTTCTTATCTTCATCACTCTAATTCTTTTTAGGTTCAGGTGTGCTAATGCCATCAACTATAATGGTGGGTGTGTGCGGTCTATTGACTATGACACTCTGCATATCATAATCAAGAGCTTGAATAAAGATTCTCATGCGAGCTTTCTAATATATATAATTTGGGCTATTGAAAAGTGGTGGTTTTTTAGTGGATTGCCCTTCGATAAGTGAACCTCTCGATTGTGTTGTCATGATCATTAACTCTTGATTGTTAAATCAATATTCTAGCTAAAAATCAAGCTCTGATACCACTTATTGCCTAGCTAGACAACCCAAAAGGGGAGGGGGGTGAATTGGGTTATTAAAATTTTTAACAAACCTAAGCAATAGTGTTCAGTGTAGGGATGAAAGTGTGCTGAGGATGAAGTCACTAAAGATCAAAAAATAAAAACAACAAAAGAAATAGAATGCACACACACAAACATAATAGATTTATAGTGGTTCGGTGCAACTCTAGTACCTACATCCACTCCCTAAGTGACCCGTTAGGAATTTTTACTATAATCATTTGATTACAGTGTGTTTGTTTTCATCAAGCTCACAAACAAACCCAATTGATTTTAATCCTAGTTAACTAATCAAAGCCTTTACAAGCCTTGTCCTAAGGCTTTCCCAAAAACCACATTTGGTATAATTTTTAACCCTTCATGTTTCAGCTCCTACTAAAACCTTTACAACAAGTTTGAAGAAGAAAGAAATACAATAAAGAAAATCCTATTTGGTTGAATTGTTATCATTGAACCTTTCTATTAAGGATGCTTTCAATGCAACCAAGTTGGAAATGTGTCCCAAAGCCAATCATTAGCCTGTTGATGGTTGTGCTACTTATTATACTTATATATAAATTATTAATTAATAAAAATAATTTTAATATTTTTCATCATAAATTCTATTGTCTTCTAATGAACTTCAGTGTTGTGATGAAATCCTTAGGACTATCTAGAATTCGATAAAGAAGAATTTATTATTTAGTCCTTAAAATTATTCATGACCAAATAATATATTATTACTTAGGATGACAACATTTATCGAGTATAGATCATTATGTGCCATGTAGATTGGTTGTTGTTGACCCTGAGATTGATTTTGATGATTCCAAAATATTGAGTATATTATGTATTTAATCATGTATTTCAAGAATGTGTGTAGAAATTTTCAAGTATCCAAAATAAAAAATTTATCTCAAGAGTAAATCCTCTCAAGATGTCATACCAAAATACTTAAAAGAGCAAATTCACACATATTTGGATGGCTTGGTATGAAGAAAGTATGATTAAAAGAGGAGAAACTAAAATTGAAGGAAGCAATTATGTTTAACAGAGTTTGGAGCCAAGAAACTCAGTTAGAAAGGTCAAACATTGAAGAAAAATAAAGTCAAAATTTTTTGAGATGTTTGAAATTTTTTTCGAGAGCTCTTGAGTGGTCTGGCATAATGAAACAGTATTCTAGCACAGTCTCAAGAGGTCTTAAGTTGAACTCGAGATGTCTCATTCTCAGGAGACAAAAACTTCATTTCTGTGCTCTGAGAGCCAGAGGTCTCGTAGATTTCTCAAGAGGTCTCATGATTCTGATGAGACATCTCATGAAAAATCGAGAGATCTCGAAATCTAGTGAGAGATCTCATGAAAAATTGAGAGGTCTCAATCTATGCGGACAACCTTCAATGGATAGTTTTCTAACGGCTATTTTTCGATCCAATGGCTATTTTTCGATTCAACGGCTATTTTAGAGCTTCCAATGGCTAAGAACTCTCACTCCAACCTTCTCTAAAGGTATTTAAAGATGGAGAATCAATTGAAAAAAAAAGAAGAAAGAGATTAAGGGATTTAGAGAGAGAATCTTTCAGGTTTTGTGAGGAACATTGAATATCCAAAGAAAAAAAAAGAGAGGAGTGTTGTGCACTGATTTCAGCGAGCCTTCCAAGCTATCTTCTCCAACATCTTTCACATCCTCTCAAGAATAATTTGAAGAAAAGCCAAGCTTCAATCGAGCACAATATCGACTTGTTCTTTAGGATTTAAAAGAGCTTATACTCTATTTTTATATTGTGCTGAAACTTTACTTGCATTTTTTTATTTTTTTATAAGTTTTTTTAGGAAAAAGAAACTTGGGATTTAGGCCCGTCCAAGCCCAAAATTGATATTATAGATTTTGATTGGTGATCCAGTAAAATCAATTGGATTGTTAGTAAATCCAAAAAACTAACGGTGTTAGATTTTAGTTGGTGCTCCTATGAAAATCAACTAGATTTATTTATAAGCTTGAGAAAACCAACACACTGTAATCAAGGATAGATTATAGTAGAATTCTCAAGAGAAGCTTAGAAAGTGGACGTAGGAGCTGGTTGCTTCGAACTACTATAAATCTTTGTGTATTTGTGTTGTGCTTTTTTCTTCTATCTCTCTATATACATTGCATGCTTATAATTCTTACTTTACTTTCATAGTTTAATTTTGTTACCTTAATTCTGCTGCTCATATTAAATACATCTCATCCTCACCACTTAGATTAAAATTAAAGCACATAATTGCTTAGAGTTAAATTTGGCCAATGCTTTTATAAGAACTCAATTCACCCTTCCCCCCTCTTGGGTTGCTATCTCTGGGCAATAATTGGAATCGAAGCAGGTGCTCTAATATTTATTTATTGATCTAGTGGTCAAAAGGCAAAAGATCTTGGCAACCCAAAATGGAAGCTCTATTTAATGAAGGCTATTCCATTGATCGACCCACACTATTTGATGGTTCAAATTATACTTTTTGGAAAGCTAGGATAAAAATATTCATACAAGCACATGACTATAAGTTATAGAATATTATTATTAATGGCCCACAGACACATAATGTATTAATTATTGATAAAGAAATAATCCAACTAAATGCTAAAGCCATGAATATACTTTATTGCTCTTTGGATTTAAGTATATTTAATGTAATTTCTTCATGTATTTCAGTGAATCAAGTATGAAAGAAATTGAAAATGATTTATGGGAGAGCAAATCAAGAAGAAGAACCAAGCTTCCAAGAAGTTAAGGAAGCTCACCCCAATCTATGCCTTATGGCTCATGAGGATGGAAAGAAAAAGAAGAAGAAAAGAAAAAAAAAATTGATTAAGAAGGAGCAAGGCATAGAAAAGAAAAATGAGGAAGAGAAAGAAGGTACTGCCAATCATTGCCTCATGGCTAATGCAAATGAGATAAATCTTGAAAATTTTTTCGACTTTACATTTGATAAATTATATGAAGCCTTTAATGAATTAATGAATGATTTTGAAAAATTAAGGCTGAAAAATAAAAAATTTAAAAAGTCAAATCTTCTTTTAGCTAACGAAAAGAGTAAATTATTAATTAAAAAAAGATATTTTAAAAAAAAATAATGCTTTAGCTAAAGAAAAGGAAGAACTTCTCAAATTTGAAAAATCTTTAGTTAAGGAAAAGAATAAACTCTTAATGGAAAAAGAGAATTTCATAAAAGAAAAGAATTCATTCGTTAAAGAAAAAAAATTTTAAAATCTAAAAAATCTATGATTGAAGAAAATCTTAAGTTGAAAGAAGAACTTAATAAACTAAGATTTTCTGCTAAAAAAAGAGTAAATTTAAAAAATCTCTTTTAGAAGAAAATGTCAAACTAAAGAAAAAGATTGAAAGCTTGAAGTCCATAATTGAAAAATTTACAATTGGATCTCAAATGCTTCAAGCCATTTTAAATGATCAAAAAGCTATTTTTGACAAACATGGAATTAGTTATAATTCAATAAGAAAACAAAAGTTTGACAAAAATATGCTCAACAAAGCTTCAACTAAAAATCATTCAATTAAATGCTTTAAATATAATAAAGTTGGTCATAAAACTTTTGAATGTAACATTGAAAGAAATGGCCAAACTTATATTAAACAAATTTGGGTTCCAAAAGGAACCATGAGCTCTAACTCCTATGGACCCAAGATGACTTGGGTATCAAAAATTATTAAGTAATTTTGCAGGTACACTAAGGATCCAAATGAAATGAAAGGAAGAAAATTTTTATGGATGCCTTGGAAATGAAAAAAAGATGGGTATTGATGCATGGTATAATCTAAACATTTTCTCACATCATACCATCCATGATTGTTAAAGTTATTTTGATTGAATCTATTGACTTTAATATGATTTTATATTATGTTTACTTGCTTGAAATTCTTTTCATATATCAGTAAGATTAGTATGATTGGTTGATTTTGATGATTTGAATACTTTGATTTTAAGAGGTCAATATGCTCTCCTCTAAGTATCATATCATGCTATGAATTGAAATTATCTTGAAAATCAGCATGATTTAACAGCTTCTCCTTAATCAATTATTCATTTAAGAAACTTAAATCAACATAAGTTTAATTAATTATGAATGCCCTTGATTGCAAAAGAAACAAATTTAGATATTCTCCTCATAAAATGCTAAAATTCTAATAAAAATTAGCATAAAATAAATACTTAAAGATAAGACATCAATTATAAAATTTAAAATGCTTAATGTATTAAGTTGCATTGCATTTTAGGTTAACCCTTAAGGATTTTAAATCCCATAGTTAGATCAACACATAGAGCAATATCTAGATCCCTCTCATTTTAATCTCAATTGATTTTGTCCCCTAACTTGAAGAATGCCTTTCATACTTGGTATCAAATTAAATTTTATTCATATTATTTTCAAGTAATGAATTTGAAAAATTAGTTTTTTAATCTTTAATGTGGTATCAATTAAATGTGCTTAACTTGAAAGAAAAAGGGAGAGTAACAAAAATTGTAAAGCTTATGCATGCAAATTTTGAAAAAAAAAGTAGAAGATAATGCTAAAAAATGAATATTTATATATATATCATTTTGATAATCTAAATTTAAAATATGCTTATTTTGAAATACAGAGGGGGAGAAAAGTTGAAAGATAAAATAATTGACCTATAATTATGAAAAATAGGGGGAGACAATGTTATTGAAATATTAAAAGAAAAATGAATCCTTGATATCTCCAAAATAAGGGAAGAAATACTTTTTTATCTTAATTTGATTGAAGATTTTGATCTTAAGCTCTCAATCAATTAATTTATGAATTTCTTAGATTGAGCTTTCCCGTATTTATCTAATTTCATTTAAATGATTTGATTGCTCTATCTTGTTTTTGGACAATTAGTCGAAGTTAAAAGAAGTTTGAGACATATTCTTACTCCAAATAATAATTTTAAAGCTCATTTATAAATATAATACTTAACTTTTCATGAATCTTTTAGATTTTGAATTCTTATTCATTTAAAAATTTTCAAACTCAATTTGAAACTTTTAAAAATTCAAATTTGATCCTAAATTTCTCATGTGCATTGCAAAATTCTTATGAATTATTTATTTTAATATAATATTTTACTCAAAGTAATGAATTTGAAAATATGACTATCTTATGCTTTGATATTGTTTATTTTACTTTGCTCGATACATTTTCAATACATATCCTTTCCAAATCTTAATTGACCAAAATTTTTTAAGAAAAGAAAAGTTAGAATATTAAAGTATATATTATGCATGATTCAAATATTTTGAAAAGCTCTATTCCTCTTAAAACTTAAAAGTGCATATTTAAAAATCTAAATAAAGATCATATTCATTCAAAAAGAGGGAAAGCATATAATATTTAAATTCAAGCTAATTTTTGAAATTAAAATTAAATATTTGAAACTTATTTTGAGTCAAATGATAAATTTTCAAAAGGGAAATGATTCATTTAAATTGATTTCATGAATTTAATACATCTCTCAACTTAATGCTTTGATGTTGATTTTGATGGCTCATATAAATTAATTTTTTGAACTTAATGTAATTCTTACTTTGATACAATCATATTATTGATTTTAGTGATTATTTCTTATTTCTTTCCCATAAGCTTTTTGATGCTGTCGAAAAGGGGGAGAGGAATGTTGAGTATATGCTTGAAGAAACTCAATGAATTGTATTGATGCTTGAAATGAAAACTTAATACTCACTGATATGAATGAATTGTGTTGATGCTTAAAATGAAAACTTAATACTCACTGATATGAATTGAAATATTTTTTTAATGAATATATGAAATATGTGCAATGAACCAAAAGAATAATTGAGAACATTCATGAAGTACTCATTCATGTGTTTAATCCATACTTTCTGATACGTTTTTTAGCAAAATGCATAGAAATACATTATTTTCTTTTATTGTGCATATACTCAAGATTTTATCATCATGAAAAAAGAAAAAAATTATTGACCCTGAGATTGATTTTGATAATTCCAAAATATTGAGTATATTATGTATCTAATCATGTGTTTCAAGAATGTGTGTAGGATTTTTCAAGTATCCAAAATGAAGAATTTATCTCAAGAATAAATCCTCTCAAGATGCCATGCCAAAATACTTAAAAGAGCAAATTCACACATATTTGGATGGCTTGGTATGAAGAAAGTATGATTGAAAGAAGAGAAATTAAAATTGAAGGAAGCAATTATGTTTAAAAGAGTTTGGGACCAAGAAACTCAAGTTTGGAAGGTCAAAAATTGAAGAAAAATGAAGTCAGAATTTTTTGAGATGTCTCAAATTTTTTTTGAGAGCTCTTGAGTGGTCTGGCATAATGAAACAGTATTCTGGCATAGTCTCGAGAGGTCTCAAGTTGAACTCGAGACATCTCATTCTCAAGAGACATAAACTTCATTTTTGTACTCTGAGAGCGAGAGGTCTCATAGATTTCTTGAGTGGTCTTACAGTTCTGGCGAGATATCTCATGAAAAATTGAGAGGTCTTAAAATCCTACGAGAGGTCTCATGAAAAACTGAGAGGTCTCGATTTGCACGGACAAGCTTCAATGGATAGTTTTCCAACGGCTATTTTTTCGACCCCAATGGCTATTTTAGAACTTCCAATGGCTAAAAACTCTCACTCCAACCTTTTCTAAAGGTATTTAAAGATGGAGAATCAATTGAAAGAAAAAAGAAGAAAGAGATTAAGGGATTTAGAGAGAGAATCTTTCAGATTTTATGAGGAACATTGAATATATAAAGAAAAGGAAAAAAAAGAGTGTTGTGCACAGATTTCAGCGAGTCTTCAGAGCAATCTTCTCCAATAGCTTCCACATCCTCTCAAGCACAATTTAAAAAAAAAGCTAAGCTTCAATCGAGCACATTATCGACTTGTTCTTTAAGATTTAAAAGAGCTTATACTCTATTTTTTATATTATGCTGAAACTTTACTTATATTTTTTGATTCCTTTACAAGTTTCTTTGGGGAAAAGAAACTTGGAGTTTAGGCCCATCCAAGTCTGAAATTGGACATTGTAGATTTTGGTTGGTGATTCTGAAAAATTAACTGGGTTATTAGTGAACCCAAAAAAGTAACGATGTTAGATTTTGGTTGGTGCTCCTGTGAAAACCAACTAGATTTGTTTGTGAGCCTGAAAAAATAAATACACTATAATCAAGGATAAATTTTAGTAGAATTTCTAATGAAAGCTTGAAAAGTGGACGTAGGAGCTGGTTGCTCCGAACCACTATAAATCTTTGTGCATTTGTATTGTGCTTTTTTCTTCTCTCTCTATATACTTTGCATGCTTATAATTCTTACTTTACTTTCATAGTTTGATTTTGTTATCTTAATTTTGCTGCTCATATTATATACATCTCATCCTCACCACTTAGATTAAAATCAAAGCACATAATTGCTTAGAGTTAAATTTGGCCAAAGTTTTTATAAGAACCCAATTCACCCCCCCTAGGTTGCTACCTCTGGGCAATAGTTGTCCTCGTAATGAAGGAGTGTTGAGACACTGGTATGGCATGCAAGTAAGATATATGGGTACATCTACACTGAACGTGATCAACTTCAAAGCTTTTCTACTATCAAAATTTGCTCTGATGGAATATGGGTATAACTATCCCTCCGACCTGAGATCACGATGGTGACTTTCAAGCAACTCACTATGCTTTGGTGTCGGACTACCTGAATTTCTAATTCAATGATGAAAGATTTCTGGGTATAGTTAAGTACTTGAGGAGTTGGTGCGTGTATTAAGATAGGATTGACCACTCCTGATTTTAGGAGCTATGTTCAATAGTATTTTGATTTAGCAAAGCCTTAGCCAGGATAGTCCTTGTGAGGGGTCACAGGACTAATTGCTTTGAGACATGATTTGGATGTATCTTTTAGGATTGATAGTCAAAACCTAAAGTCATCCTATGCACAGAGGTCAAAGAGATAAATTATATGGTAACCATATTGGCGTAGGTTTTGACTATTACAATTATGACTATTCGATCTATCTGGACGTTGGGTACCATTACTAGATGGTCACTTTGATTAGTATAGAAATTGATTTTTGTGCTATCGGCTTAGGTTTAGACTTACAGAGTCACACACATTAGAGGTTCCTACCTGATCTGATGGTTGGTGAAGAGTCCTACTCGATTGAGACTCTATGGTCAGGAGTTCCACTAGACTGGGACTCTTCGATTGGGAGTCCTACTGGGTTAGAACACGGAGTCTCATTATCTAGGAGTCTATGGTCAAGAGTCCCACTGAATTGGGACTCTTCGACCAAGAGTCCTACTGCTATAGAACTCTAAATCCTACTTGTCTGAAACTATGTGATTGAGGGTTATGACTCTACAATCATGAGTTTCACTTATTTTGAACACCGAGATCAAGAGTCCCAATGGTTTGAGACATGATCAAAAGTTTCATTTTGATGGGACTCTGTTGTCCAGACATCCACTGGATTTGGACTCTAGATTTATGAGAGATTTTATTAGTAATTTGATCACTAATTAACTTAATTTAATTGAGTAATTATTTTTGGATCAAGTTCAATTAAATTAGATTCAGTTGGATTTGATCCGATTAGGTTATGAGATGACCTAATCGCCGAGGAAGTACGATCTCTGATTTGATCAGGAGTTAAGCTTAATTAATTCTTAATTTAATTAGGATTTAACTAAGCCTAATTGAGCCTAAATTAGTTAGATTTAATTTGGTCTAATTGAGCCTAAATAATTTGGATTGGGTTGGTTCAATTGGATGAGAGGTTTTAAGATTGGTTTGACCTAGTCTTGACATGTGCCATATCATGCTTGTTTGTGCCATTCTATTCTCCATGAGAAAAGGTTTCTCATGAATGTTTTCCCATGCAAAGAGGGCTCACACCCCTCCTTTCCATGTCCTAGAGAGATAATTCAAATTCAAATAGAGTTTGAATTTGAATGAAATAACTCCCTTATCTTACCTTTTCTCTATGCCACCTTCTCTTGTGTGCCCTCTATAAAATTCCTAGAATTTCTTTTGGGTGAAAGATTTTTTGAGACTCCTCTCCTCTAGTATGTGAGCCCTTCTATAGCCTAAAAAAAAATTAAGAAAAAAATTTGAGAAGAAAAATTGTGGAAAAAAACTTGGCGCTAGGGTTTGGGTGCTGTGTAGCCCTGGTTCATGATCTAGGGTTCCTATTTTTATTTTGTAAGATTTGAGCATCAGATCTTTACAAGATTTTGCAAAATGTTTCCTCATCCTCTCTTCTACCCCTGTTGCTGATTTAGGGCATCCAAAGTAATGGTGGAGGAAGATCTTAACCGTTCGATCAGATCTAGCCATCAGGAGCATTCTTCATCGAGCTAGCACTCGGGAGGAGCTGATCAAGATCAGGAGCCTCATGTGGATGATCCATGGAGGTCAGAAATTTGTGTAGCTATGTCATGATAAGTAAACCTCCTAGATGATGATCAGATCATGATGATCGACTATCCGTATAAGGTATTGTATTCTGAACACGTAGATGTAGTAAATTATTTACTGCGTAGTTTTTCTTTTTAGATCTATATAAATGCATGCATATTATGTTTACATCCTTTTATATAGGGTTTATTAATTTAATATGATCAATAATTAATTAATTAGATTAATTAATTTTTATTATAATTTTTTTTATTTTTTAAAAAAATTTTGAAAGTAGCACTGCAAACCTTGCACTGTTCCTTACAAGTGGTATCAAAGCGATGGTTCGCTAAACATGATATGCTTGAATGTTTAGATTGATAATTTAGATTTGATCTAAATATTTATCTAATAATCTGATTAATTAGATCTAAAAATTAAAATCAAGATTGTATGGACAGAAGGTTGTCCTATTATAAGGTTTACCCTCTATAGTGAAAAGATTGTCCTAGTATGTTGCTATTGGTGTAGAATCTGGTTGATGCCAGATTGAACTGGAGTTGAGGAAGAAGAGATCACCATCAGTGACTTACAAAATAAAGTTTTATCCGAAGTCAGTGGTGATGGCTCCGGCAGAATCCTCCGACGATCAAATCAGCTTTTTTGGCCAACAGAAATGGAGTGCTCAGGAAAGAATTCAGCAGAATTTTGAAAAGGAGAAGAGAGCTTAGAGAAAACATATCTGGAGGATCCCTTTTATAGACAAAGCCTGTAACAAACTTAAAAATGACAGTCGTAACCATCGGATAGTGGGCCACTCGGGACCACGTGGAGTTTGTTATGGAGAGTAGTATCCATTGTCGTGACGTGCCCACTCTTTGGAATTTAATAATCAAAGTTCGAAGGAAGCAAGCATTGGTTGGTGAAGAGCTTTGACATATATCAATTCTAGAGAAGTTAGGACTCCTCTAAGTTGTTTATGAGTGAGTTGATTCATGCCATGTAGAGAGCTATAGATTAAAAGGGGTTTGACTGAAAGAAATCACCTAGAGGGAATATGACTAGAGGAGATCATTTGAGAGGAATGCTAGTTGAAATATGAAAGTAATCCACTAAAAAAATCTAGATGGGGTTCGACTGATGGAGAAGTTCGACTGAAGGAGAAGTCCAAAAGGAGCTCGACTGAAGAAGAAGTCCAGGAGGAGTTTGACTGATGGAGAAATCTGATTGCAAGAGAAGTCCAGGAGGAGTTTGACTGATGGAGAAGTTCAGAAGGAGTCTGACTGATGGAGAAGTTCGATCGAAAGAAAAGTCCGAGAGGAGTTTGACTGATGGAGAAGTCCGACTGCAAGAGAAGTCCGAGAGAAGTTCAACTGATGGAGAAGCGACGATTGAAGCTCTTCTATGATTATAAATTATACTTGGCTGAGCATTAGATCGAACTTCGATGGGAGTGGGGTGTACCTCCAACAATAGTCCCCCTGCTTTCGAGTTTGGAATTTGAAGGAAGGGAGTAAAAAGGTGACTGCCAAAGTTCTTTCCTAGGTTCTGTGATTATTGAAAAAAGTAGGACATTTTGTCATCTTCCATATTGGCGCCAGAGTTCCTTTAACGTGATCGGACTTGAAGAGATGGATTTTCAAAATTTTTGCCAAAGCGTTGCTCGAGACATGATGCCATAAAGGCACTACCTATGCCATTCTTTTATCATGATGCTTGGGATATGCATCGCACGAAGAACGACCGAGGGAGATCTATCATCATGATGGTTTTGGGCCACTTTCTACTATTTAAGTCCTTCTTCCTTTCCTGGTTCTCATCTTCCTTCCCTTTAAGAGTCCTGGTTTCTTCCTCCTCCGGCTTTCATCTTTCTTTCACTTGAGAGTTCTGGTTTCTTCCTCCATCCTTCCTAGTTCTAGGCGTTCTTATGTCTGGTCTTCATCGCACTCAACACCTCTTTGTCCTTCCTGATCGACCAAGGTTAGTTCCACCATCCTTCTTTTTAATTATTCTAGCATCCTTCACTTCTTATTCTCTTAGTTTTTCTTAAGGAGTTTTCTGCATCCTTTGCCTCTTAATTTTTGGGGATTTCTCTTGAATTTAGTTTGATCTGGATGTCCTTCAAAACTTTTCAATCTATAGGTTCCTGAAGTTCGTCCAGTCCAACCTTCCTTGACCCCGTCCTTGTTACAGTTGTTCACACTGGAGACATGTTTCATCAACCTTTTGTGTCGGATACCATTCCTTGCGTCCTGACCCCGAACGATCTTTCCCTAATTAGGATTCAGTATGGGATCCCTTAGGAGTACGACCTTGAACTTTCCACATCGAGTGACTGAGCGAGTTCTGCTCCGGTTGGCCAATTCTGCCTATATTTAGAAACTCTGCGTGCTGAACTCTGACTTCCGCTCCCTCCTTTCGTAGTTGCTCTTTTTTGATTTCTGAACATCTTCCTTGCCTCCGTAGCACCAAATTTTTTTAGGTTTGTGATAGGATTCCTTTTCCTTTGTCATCTAGTTGAGGTCCATCCAACTATTTCACTCTTTAGGAACTTCTATACTTTCAAGCGCTATCCTTCTGTGAAGGACTGGTGGTACTTCTCCCCCCAGTTTGGCAAGAAGGGATTACTGAAAGGTGCTCCTTCTTTCATTCACAACTGGAAGAAAAAGTATTTTTTTAAGCACTATCTAACCTTCCTATTAGATCTTCCTCCTTGGGATCACGTTAGGGAGTCAATCCACTAACCTCCTAGCTTAGATAGAGCTGATCTTGATTCCTCTAACAAACTCAAAGCATACCGAGCTCCTCTTCTTTTCGATCTTCTAAAAGAACAGATCTTGTTTAACCTAGGTTTGAGTCCCCTTGATCCTGCCAGTACATTTTTTACATTTTGGATTCACTCGGTTTCACATTTGTGTACTGTCACTGATTGTGATTCCTTCTTTGTTGTAGAAATAGATACTGAAGTTGCCGTGATGCTTGCAAAGGAGCTTTATGCCCAAAAGAGGAAAGGAAAAGCACCAGATGGTAGTTGAAAGAGGGCAAAGGTTGGTGCTTCAAGCTCCATGGCCCCTACTGTCACTGTTGCTGCTTTCGAGGTTGCCGCTAGTGTCGAGGTTCTTCCAACTGCCGAGGTTGGCACTGTTGATGCAGATTCCATGCCCTCTATGCCCTTGGGCTCTTCCAGTGGGGATCAAGCTCCGAAGCTTCTACTGAGGGAGAGACAAGGGAAGGATAGAAGAAAAAGAAAGCTATCGCAAAAACACTCCATAAGGCTCACTTTAGTGAGCCGAATGAAGACAGCGATGAACGAGGAGAGGATCCTTTCGATGACCCAGAGATCGTCCGGGCTTTAACTGATAAATTTGCCATACCGGAGGTGGTGGACTGCATGGCCAACTTTGAATCATGGTAGCTCGTTTGGGGTTCTCTCGGAACCCTCCTCAAGGTGATTGCTTCATTGCCCAACTTCTTCTCTTATCTTCTGCCTTTTTCTTCTTCTCTCTTCTCTTGTTCTTCTTTCTTTTCTTTCTTTGTTTTTTTTTAACATCGATCAATTGCTACAGTTGGGTCACCAAATGCTCTCTCACATCAAGAGGGCACACCATCTGGAGGTGGAGGTAGAGAAGGTCTAGGAGGATCTTTGAGCCGAGGTTAGTCACCTTCAAAAAAAGGTCAGCAAGGTTGAGCATCTTACGAAGGAGAAGATGGCGAAAATCGAAAGTCTTTAGGGTGCACTCAGGAAGGAGGAGTTCGTCTCGACCAGACTTAAGGCTACATTAGCTCTGGAGGAGGAAAGGAAGAAAGAAGCTGAGATCAAAGTCGCCGAATTGGAAGCTCGAATAGCGAAATTGATCTTGGAGGTGATGATCTGGGCCATGGAAGAGTTCAAGGCCTCTTCCAAAATGAGGAACCTGAATGTCGAGTTTGGCCAGTAGGCATTCATTAAAGGTTTTGAGCTCTACGAGGGCCGAGTTGTCCGAAAATTTTTTGAGCTTGACCTAAGTTTTTTGGAAGAAAAGGAGACTGCCGATGGGGAAGTCGAACCATCCACTACTGCAATTGACCCTTCTCCCATTGGAGCAGTCGTAGAACCTTCCAAACTTGCTGTTGAGGAGCCCGGACCCTCTGAACCACCAGCCAAACTTGCTTTTGAGTCCACAGCTACTATAGGAGCACTGAGTTCTCCTGCTGCTTCCCCTCCTAAGGTTGGGAGCTTTTAGTTATTGTATTTTCTTTTTATTTTATCCTATACTTGAAGAAACTTTTATCAATGAAAGTAAGACTTCTTTTTATCAATAGCTTAGAATTCCTTTCATATGTTGGACGCGGTCTTCCACCGATGTCGAGTCGCTGCCTCAAGGAATTTCTTTAAAATTGGTAATTAAGAGTTTGAAGAGGAAAATTCATCATCCGAGGAAAAAACTGAGAAAGATAGAAGACGAACTCTAAAGATCCAAGAAAAATGCTTCAAAGGCAACGATTAAAGTCACTCACCTCCACAAATTACACATGAAGGATTTCATGAGCTTCAGCATTAAGAAGGATAATTTTGAGAAGGAGTTAGTGGAGTTTAAGAAAAGTGCTAGTGATAAGTCCTAGGCATTGACCGCGAAGATTAGCAATCTCAAAGTTGAACTTGATTCAGCGAAAGAGACAATCCGATTGTTAGAGAAAAGTTCATCGTGGTCTTCTAATAAGTCGAGACATGATTGAGACTGGTCGAAAAAAAATTTCAAGCTCCAGAGGTAGCTTCATGATGCCGAAGCTCAGCACGATAAGTATAGGACTGATTATAAGGAGAAAACAAGTAGGCTTGAAAGTGAGCTCAAATCAGCGAACAAAGAGGTGGCTCATCTTTAGAGGCAATTATACGATAATCAACAGGCTAGTGCTGATAAAGAGTTGGAGCAGATTATTTTTTTGAGGGAATCCTTTTGCGGTCTTTCATTTACATACAAGAAGGATAAGGCCAAACTCCAACAGTTGAAGATCTAGATGGTATTCGGGCATCAAGCTGTGAAGGATGTGGAGGCTGAGTCGGCAGTTTTGAGGAGGCAGTTGAGAGAATTCAAAGATAATTATGGACGAGCTGATAGGATGTATGTGGAGAGTCCTCTAAGGAAGAAAGAACTTGAGGAAGAGATAGTCAGTTTAAAGGAATCTTTGGTGATGGCTAGCAGCCCAAAGTCTGAGGGATCAGATCCTTCTTAGAGCTTTGGCCTTTTCCTCCTCGCTTTTATAACCGATCTTATAGATCTTCATTTTGTAACATTTCTAACTTTAATGAAAAAATATCTTCTTTAATTATTTTTCTATTTCATTTCTTCACTTTTCTCCTTCATTTTGTTTTCTGTTGGAATCATCGTTGAAAAGTAGCTTTTCTCATGTCTTTTCATGATCGAAGATCTTTAATTGTATCAGGATGATGTTAGGATGATGTTGTCTTTCCATTTCCAACTTAGTTGGTTTTTCTTGGTCCTTTTATCAAGATGAAGTCCTTACTTATTCTTGATGAGGATGGTTTTTCCTTTTGCCATGATGAGATTTTTCTCTATCTTAGGCAACCGGAGGTCTTTGATTTACTCTTATTAGGACAAGGTTCTCCTTCTATTAACAGGGTTGTAGTGGCACGATCGAGCCATTGATAGGTCTTCTCCTCTCCTCCTATCTTAAATAACCGAAGGTCTTCGACTTGCTAATGTTAGGATGAGGTTCTTCTTTTATTCCTAACATAACAATAGGGGCACAAATGGATTGTTGAATAGGTCTCTCTCCTCCTCCTATCTTAAATAATCGGAGGTCTTCGACTTGCTCATGTTAGGACGAGGTTCTCCTCTTATTCTTAACATAGGCAATAGGGGCATAAATGAGCCATTGAATGGGCCTCTCCCCTCCTCCTATCTTCAATAATCGGAGGTCTTTGACTTGCTTATGTTAGGGCGAGGTTCTCCTCCTATCACATCATGGCAATAGGGGTATAAATGGATCATTGAATGGGCCTCTCCCCTCCTCCTATCTTAAATAATCGAAGGTCTTCAACTTGCTCATGTTAGGATGAGATTCTCCTTCTGTCCCTATCACGGCAATATGAGCATAAATGGACCATTGAATGGGCCTCTCTCCTCCTCCTATCTTAAATAACTGGAGGTCTTCGACTTACTCATGTTAGGACGACGTTCTCCTCCTATTCCTAGCATGGCAATAGGGGCACAAATGGATCGTTGAATGGGCCTCTCCACTCTTATATCTTAAATAACTGAAGATCTTCGACTTGCTCATGTTAGGATGAGGTTCTTTTTCTATCCCTAACAAGACTGTAGGGATACAAATGGGCCATTGAATGGGCCTCTCCTCTCATTCCCGTCTTAAATTAACAAGGCTTTCAACTTTGCTCAAGTTAGGATGAGGTTCTCCTCCTATTCCTAACAAGACTATAGGGGCACAAAATGGACTGTTGAATGAGCCTCTCCGCTCATCCCATCTTAAATTAACGAGGACTTCAACTTGCTCATGTTAGGACGAGGTTCTTCTCCTATCACTATCATGGCAATAGGGGCATAATGGGCCGTTGAATGGGGCCTCTCTTCTCCTTCTATCTTAAATAATCGAAGGTCTTCGACTTACTCAAGTTAGGACGAGGTTCTTCTCTTGTTTCTAACAAAGCTATAGAAGCATAAATGGGCCATTGAATGGGCCTCTCCTCTTATCCCGTCTTAAATTAACGAGCCCTTCAACATTGCTCAAGTTAGAACGAGGTTCTCCTTTTGTTCCTAAAAAGACCGTAGGGGCACAAATGGGCCATTGAATGGTCCTCTCCCCTCATCCCCTCATCCCGCTCTTACCAAAGTTCGGTCTAATGCTCAGCCAAGTTATAATTTATAATCGTAGAAGAGCTTCAATCACCACTTCTCCATCAGTCGAACTCCTCCCAGACTTCTCTTGCAGCCGAACTTCTCCATCAGTCGAACTCTTTCCAAACTTTTTCTTAACAGTTGGACTTTCTCCATCAGTCGAACTTCTTCCAGACTTCTCTTTCGATCAAATTTTTTTTCCATCAGTCAGACTCCTTCTGGACTTCTCCATCAGTCGAACTCCTCCGAACTTCTCTTACAGTCGGATTTCTCCATTAGTCGAACTCCTCCTCAACTTCTCCTTCAATCGAGCTCCTCCCAAACTTCTTCTTCTTCTGTCGGACTTCTCCATTAGTCAAACTCCATCTGGATTCTTCTAGTGGATTACTTTTAGATTTTATCTAGCATTTCTTTCGGATGATCCCCTCTAGTCGTATTTTCTCTAGGTGATTTTCTTTCAGTCAAAACCCCTTTTAATCTACAGCTCTCTCACAAGGCAATGAATCAACTCACTCATAAATAACTTAGAGAAGTCCAAAAACTCTTCTAGAATTGATATATGTCATTGCTCTTCACCAAGCAATGCCTGCTTCCTCTGAACTTTGACTATAAAATCTTAATGAATGAGCATGCCACGATAACAGACACTACTCTCCCATAAAAAACTCCATGTGGCCCCAAGTGGCTCACTACCCGATAGTTATGACTGTTACTTTCAAGTTTGTTATAGACTCCATCTATAAAAGGGATCCTCTATATATGTTTTCTCTAAACTCACTTCTCCTTCCCAAAACTCTGCTGAATTTTTTTCTGAGCACTTCATTTCTATTGGCTAGAAGAGCTGACTTGATCATCGAAGGGTCCTATTGGAGCCACCACCACAAACTCCAGATGGAACTTTATTTTGCAGATCATCGATGGTGACCCTCTTCTTCCTCAACTTCAGCTCGATCCGACGTTAACCAGATTCTGCACCAACAGTTGTTGATCTAAATATTTGATCGTAAAATCTTAATCTGATCTTAATATTTTTATGATTTAATTAAATTAGGCTTTAATCCAATTTTTAATCATGAATGCATGTTTAGATAGGATCTAAAAGTTTGATTCATGATTTAGTATTATGTAGTGTACATAATTTTAGATTAAACCCTACAACTAGTGTTGTTTGTGAATTGAGCCAATTCAATTTTAAAGTGAGTCGATTCCAATTGGTGAATAATACTAAGTTATAAAGAATCTTTTAAAATTTTAAAAAATATTTTTGAAATACCGAACCCTAACCCTCAGCCCATAAACTTAATTAAAATTAAGTGAAATGATTTTAGTGTCTAGA
>QRFJ01000379.1:680739-741637 GCA_006176705.1 Cocos nucifera
CCAGTAAAATCAATTGGATTGTTAGTAAATCCAAAAAACTAACGGTGTTAGATTTTAGTTGGTGCTCCTATGAAAATCAACTAGATTTATTTATAAGCTTGAGAAAACCAACACACTGTAATCAAGGATAGATTATAGTAGAATTCTCAAGAGAAGCTTAGAAAGTGGACGTAGGAGCTGGTTGCTTCGAACTACTATAAATCTTTGTGTATTTGTGTTGTGCTTTTTTCTTCTATCTCTCTATATACATTGCATGCTTATAATTCTTACTTTACTTTCATAGTTTAATTTTGTTACCTTAATTCTGCTGCTCATATTAAATACATCTCATCCTCACCACTTAGATTAAAATTAAAGCACATAATTGCTTAGAGTTAAATTTGGCCAATGCTTTTATAAGAACTCAATTCACCCTTCCCCCCTCTTGGGTTGCTATCTCTGGGCAATAATTGGAATCGAAGCAGGTGCTCTAATATTTATTTATTGATCTAGTGGTCAAAAGGCAAAAGATCTTGGCAACCCAAAATGGAAGCTCTATTTAATGAAGGCTATTCCATTGATCGACCCACACTATTTGATGGTTCAAATTATACTTTTTGGAAAGCTAGGATAAAAATATTCATACAAGCACATGACTATAAGTTATAGAATATTATTATTAATGGCCCACAGACACATAATGTATTAATTATTGATAAAGAAATAATCCAACTAAATGCTAAAGCCATGAATATACTTTATTGCTCTTTGGATTTAAGTATATTTAATGTAATTTCTTCATGTATTTCAGTGAATCAAGTATGAAAGAAATTGAAAATGATTTATGGGAGAGCAAATCAAGAAGAAGAACCAAGCTTCCAAGAAGTTAAGGAAGCTCACCCCAATCTATGCCTTATGGCTCATGAGGATGGAAAGAAAAAGAAGAAGAAAAGAAAAAAAAAATTGATTAAGAAGGAGCAAGGCATAGAAAAGAAAAATGAGGAAGAGAAAGAAGGTACTGCCAATCATTGCCTCATGGCTAATGCAAATGAGATAAATCTTGAAAATTTTTTCGACTTTACATTTGATAAATTATATGAAGCCTTTAATGAATTAATGAATGATTTTGAAAAATTAAGGCTGAAAAATAAAAAATTTAAAAAGTCAAATCTTCTTTTAGCTAACGAAAAGAGTAAATTATTAATTAAAAAAAGATATTTTAAAAAAAAATAATGCTTTAGCTAAAGAAAAGGAAGAACTTCTCAAATTTGAAAAATCTTTAGTTAAGGAAAAGAATAAACTCTTAATGGAAAAAGAGAATTTCATAAAAGAAAAGAATTCATTCGTTAAAGAAAAAAAATTTTAAAATCTAAAAAATCTATGATTGAAGAAAATCTTAAGTTGAAAGAAGAACTTAATAAACTAAGATTTTCTGCTAAAAAAAGAGTAAATTTAAAAAATCTCTTTTAGAAGAAAATGTCAAACTAAAGAAAAAGATTGAAAGCTTGAAGTCCATAATTGAAAAATTTACAATTGGATCTCAAATGCTTCAAGCCATTTTAAATGATCAAAAAGCTATTTTTGACAAACATGGAATTAGTTATAATTCAATAAGAAAACAAAAGTTTGACAAAAATATGCTCAACAAAGCTTCAACTAAAAATCATTCAATTAAATGCTTTAAATATAATAAAGTTGGTCATAAAACTTTTGAATGTAACATTGAAAGAAATGGCCAAACTTATATTAAACAAATTTGGGTTCCAAAAGGAACCATGAGCTCTAACTCCTATGGACCCAAGATGACTTGGGTATCAAAAATTATTAAGTAATTTTGCAGGTACACTAAGGATCCAAATGAAATGAAAGGAAGAAAATTTTTATGGATGCCTTGGAAATGAAAAAAAGATGGGTATTGATGCATGGTATAATCTAAACATTTTCTCACATCATACCATCCATGATTGTTAAAGTTATTTTGATTGAATCTATTGACTTTAATATGATTTTATATTATGTTTACTTGCTTGAAATTCTTTTCATATATCAGTAAGATTAGTATGATTGGTTGATTTTGATGATTTGAATACTTTGATTTTAAGAGGTCAATATGCTCTCCTCTAAGTATCATATCATGCTATGAATTGAAATTATCTTGAAAATCAGCATGATTTAACAGCTTCTCCTTATCAATTATTCATTTAAGAAACTTAAATCAACATAAGTTTAATTAATTATGAATGCCCTTGATTGCAAAAGAAACAAATTTAGATATTCTCCTCATAAAATGCTAAAATTCTAATAAAAATTAGCATAAAATAAATACTTAAAGATAAGACATCAATTATAAAATTTAAAATGCTTAATGTATTAAGTTGCATTGCATTTTAGGTTAACCCTTAAGGATTTTAAATCCCATAGTTAGATCAACACATAGAGCCAATATCTAGATCCCTCTCATTTTAATCTCAATTGATTTTGTCCCCTAACTTGAAGAATGCCTTTCATACTTGGTATCAAATTAAATTTTATTCATATTATTTTCAAGTAATGAATTTGAAAATTAGTTTTTTAATCTTTAATGTGGTATCAATTAAATGTGCTTAACTTGAAAGAAAAAGGGAGAGTAACAAAAATTGTAAAGCTTATGCATGCAAATTTTGAAAAAAAAAGTAGAAGATAATGCTAAAAAATGAATATTTATATATATATATCATTTTGATAATCTAAATTTAAAATATGCTTATTTTGAAATACAGAGGGGGAGAAAAGTTGAAAGATAAAATAATTGACCTATAATTATGAAAAATAGGGGGAGACAATGTTATTGAAATATTAAAAGAAAAATGAATCCTTGATATCTCCAAAATAAGGGAAGAAATACTTTTTTATCTTAATTTGATTGAAGATTTTGATCTTAAGCTCTCAATCAATTAATTTATGAATTTCTTAGATTGAGCTTTCCCGTATTTATCTAATTTCATTTAAATGATTTGATTGCTCTATCTTGTTTTTGGACAATTAGTCGAAGTTAAAAGAAGTTTGAGACATATTCTTACTAAAAGGAATAGATTTTGAAATTCATTTAAAAATTCAAATTTGATTCTAAATTTCTCATGTGCATTGCAAAATTCTTATGAATTATTTATTTTAATATAATATTTTACTCAAAGTAATGAATTTGAAAATATGACTATCTTATGCTTTGATATTGTTTATTTTACTTTGCTCGATACATTTTCAATACATATCCTTTCCAAATCTAATTGACCAAAATTTTTTAAGAAAAGAAAAGTTAGAATATTAAAGTATATATTATGCATGATTCAAATATTTTGAAAAGCTCTATTCCTCTTAAAACTTAAAAGTGCATATTTAAAAATCTAAATAAAGATCATATTCATTCAAAAAGAGGGAAAGCATATAATATTTAAATTCAAGCTAATTTTTGAAATTAAATTAAATATTTGAAACTTATTTTGAGTCAAATGATAAATTTTCAAAAGGGAAATGATTCATTTAAATTGATTTCATGAATTTAATACATCTCTCAACTTAATGCTTTGATGTTGATTTTGATGGCTCATATAAATTAATTTTTTGAACTTAATGTAATTCTTACTTTGATACAATCATATTATTGATTTTAGTGATTATTTCTTATTTCTTTCCCATAAGCTTTTTGATGCTGTTAAAAAGGCGGAGAGGAATGTTGAGTATATGCTTGAAGAAACTCAATGAATTGTATTGATGCTTGAAATAGAAACTTAATACTCACTGATATGAATGAATTGTGTTGATGCTTAAAATGAAAACTTAATACTCACTGATATGAATTGAAATATTTTTTTAATGAATATATGAAATATGTGTAATGAACCAAAAGAATAATTGAGAACATTCATGAAGTACTCATTCATGTGTTTAATCCATACTTTCTGATACGTTTTAGCAAAATGCATAGAAATACATTATTTTCTTTTATTGTGCATATACTTAAGATTTTATCATCATGAAAAAGAAAAAAATTATTGACCCTGAGATTGATTTTGATAATTCCAAAATATTGAGTATATTATGTATCTAATCATGTGTTTCAAGAATGTGTGTAGGATTTTTCAAGTATCCAAAATGAAGAATTTATCTCAAGAATAAATCCTCTTAAGATGCCATGCTAAAATACTTAAAAGAGCAAATTCATACATATTTGGATGGCTTGGTATGAAGAAAGTATGATTGAAAGAAGAGAAATTAAAATTGAAGGAAGCAATTATGTTTAAAAGAGTTTGGGATCAAGAAACTCAAGTTTGGAAGGTCAAAAATTGAAGAAAAATGAAGTCAGAATTTTTTGAGATGTCTCAAATTTTTTTTGAGAGCTCTTGAGTGGTCTGGCATAATGAAACAGTATTCTGGCATAGTCTCGAGAGGTCTCAAGTTGAACTCGAGACATCTCATTCTCAAGAGACATAAACTTCATTTTTGTACTCTGAGAGCGAGAGGTCTCATAGATTTCTTGAGTGGTCTTACAGTTCTGGCGAGATATCTCATGAAAAATTGAGAGGTCTTAAAATCCTACGAGAGGTCTCATGAAAAACTGAGAGGTCTCGATTTGCACGGACAAGCTTCAATGGATAGTTTTCCAACGGCTATTTTTTCGACCCCAATGGCTATTTTAGAACTTCCAATGGCTAAAAACTCTCACTCCAACCTTTTCTAAAGGTATTTAAAGATGGAGAATCAATTGAAAGAAAAAAGAAGAAAGAGATTAAGGGATTTAGAGAGAGAATCTTTCAGATTTTATGAGGAACATTGAATATATAAAGAAAAGGAAAAAAAAGAGTGTTGTGCACAGATTTCAGCGAGTCTTCAGAGCAATCTTCTCCAATAGCTTCCACATCCTCTCAAGCACAATTTAAAAAAAAAGCTAAGCTTCAATCGAGCACATTATCGACTTGTTCTTTAAGATTTAAAAGAGCTTATACTCTATTTTTTATATTATGCTGAAACTTTACTTATATTTTTTGATTCCTTTACAAGTTTCTTTGGGGAAAAGAAACTTGGAGTTTAGGCCCATCCAAGTCTGAAATTGGACATTGTAGATTTTGGTTGGTGATTCTGAAAAATTAACTGGGTTATTAGTGAACCCAAAAAAGTAACGATGTTAGATTTTGGTTGGTGCTCCTGTGAAAACCAACTAGATTTGTTTGTGAGCCTGAAAAAATAAATACACTATAATCAAGGATAAATTTTAGTAGAATTTCTAATGAAAGCTTGAAAAGTGGACGTAGGAGCTGGTTGCTCCGAACCACTATAAATCTTTGTGCATTTGTATTGTGCTTTTTTCTTCTCTCTCTATATACTTTGCATGCTTATAATTCTTACTTTACTTTCATAGTTTGATTTTGTTATCTTAATTTTGCTGCTCATATTATATACATCTCATCCTCACCACTTAGATTAAAATCAAAGCACATAATTGCTTAGAGTTAAATTTGGCCAAAGTTTTTATAAGAACCCAATTCACCCCCCCTAGGTTGCTACCTCTGGGCAATAGTTGTCCTCGTAATGAAGGAGTGTTGAGACACTGGTATGGCATGCAAGTAAGATATATGGGTACATCTACACTGAACGTGATCAACTTCAAAGCTTTTCTACTATCAAAATTTGCTCTGATGGAATATGGGTATAACTATCCCTCCGACCTGAGATCACGATGGTGACTTTCAAGCAACTCACTATGCTTTGGTGTCGGACTACCTGAATTTCTAATTCAATGATGAAAGATTTCTGGGTATAGTTAAGTACTTGAGGAGTTGGTGCGTGTATTAAGATAGGATTGACCACTCCTGATTTTAGGAGCTATGTTCAATAGTATTTTGATTTAGCAAAGCCTTAGCCAGGATAGTCCTTGTGAGGGGTCACAGGACTAATTGCTTTGAGACATGATTTGGATGTATCTTTTAGGATTGATAGTCAAAACCTAAAGTCATCCTATGCACAGAGGTCAAAGAGATAAATTATATGGTAACCATATTGGCGTAGGTTTTGACTATTACAATTATGACTATTCGATCTATCTGGACGTTGGGTACCATTACTAGATGGTCACTTTGATTAGTATAGAAATTGATTTTTGTGCTATCGGCTTAGGTTTAGACTTACAGAGTCACACACATTAGAGGTTCCTACCTGATCTGATGGTTGGTGAAGAGTCCTACTCGATTGAGACTCTATGGTCAGGAGTTCCACTAGACTGGGACTCTTCGATTGGGAGTCCTACTGGGTTAGAACACGGAGTCTCATTATCTAGGAGTCTATGGTCAAGAGTCCCACTGAATTGGGACTCTTCGACCAAGAGTCCTACTGCTATAGAACTCTAAATCCTACTTGTCTGAAACTATGTGATTGAGGGTTATGACTCTACAATCATGAGTTTCACTTATTTTGAACACCGAGATCAAGAGTCCCAATGGTTTGAGACATGATCAAAAGTTTCATTTTGATGGGACTCTGTTGTCCAGACATCCACTGGATTTGGACTCTAGATTTATGAGAGATTTTATTAGTAATTTGATCACTAATTAACTTAATTTAATTGAGTAATTATTTTTGGATCAAGTTCAATTAAATTAGATTCAGTTGGATTTGATCCGATTAGGTTATGAGATGACCTAATCGCCGAGGAAGTACGATCTCTGATTTGATCAGGAGTTAAGCTTAATTAATTCTTAATTTAATTAGGATTTAACTAAGCCTAATTGAGCCTAAATTAGTTAGATTTAATTTGGTCTAATTGAGCCTAAATAATTTGGATTGGGTTGGTTCAATTGGATGAGAGGTTTTAAGATTGGTTTGACCTAGTCTTGACATGTGCCATATCATGCTTGTTTGTGCCATTCTATTCTCCATGAGAAAAGGTTTCTCATGAATGTTTTCCCATGCAAAGAGGGCTCACACCCCTCCTTTCCATGTCCTAGAGAGATAATTCAAATTCAAATAGAGTTTGAATTTGAATGAAATAACTCCCTTATCTTACCTTTTCTCTATGCCACCTTCTCTTGTGTGCCCTCTATAAAATTCCTAGAATTTCTTTTGGGTGAAAGATTTTTTGAGACTCCTCTCCTCTAGTATGTGAGCCCTTCTATAGCCTAAAAAAAAATTAAGAAAAAAATTTGAGAAGAAAAATTGTGGAAAAAAACTTGGCGCTAGGGTTTGGGTGCTGTGTAGCCCTGGTTCATGATCTAGGGTTCCTATTTTTATTTTGTAAGATTTGAGCATCAGATCTTTACAAGATTTTGCAAAATGTTTCCTCATCCTCTCTTCTACCCCTGTTGCTGATTTAGGGCATCCAAAGTAATGGTGGAGGAAGATCTTAACCGTTCGATCAGATCTAGCCATCAGGAGCATTCTTCATCGAGCTAGCACTCGGGAGGAGCTGATCAAGATCAGGAGCCTCATGTGGATGATCCATGGAGGTCAGAAATTTGTGTAGCTATGTCATGATAAGTAAACCTCCTAGATGATGATCAGATCATGATGATCGACTATCCGTATAAGGTATTGTATTCTGAACACGTAGATGTAGTAAATTATTTACTGCGTAGTTTTTCTTTTTAGATCTATATAAATGCATGCATATTATGTTTACATCCTTTTATATAGGGTTTATTAATTTAATATGATCAATAATTAATTAATTAGATTAATTAATTTTTATTATAATTTTTTTTATTTTTTAAAAAAATTTTGAAAGTAGCACTGCAAACCTTGCACTGTTCCTTACAAGTGGTATCAAAGCGATGGTTCGCTAAACATGATATGCTTGAATGTTTAGATTGATAATTTAGATTTGATCTAAATATTTATCTAATAATCTGATTAATTAGATCTAAAAATTAAAATCAAGATTGTATGGACAGAAGGTTGTCCTATTATAAGGTTTACCCTCTATAGTGAAAAGATTGTCCTAGTATGTTGCTATTGGTGTAGAATCTGGTTGATGCCAGATTGAACTGGAGTTGAGGAAGAAGAGATCACCATCAGTGACTTACAAAATAAAGTTTTATCCGAAGTCAGTGGTGATGGCTCCGGCAGAATCCTCCGACGATCAAATCAGCTTTTTTGGCCAACAGAAATGGAGTGCTCAGGAAAGAATTCAGCAGAATTTTGAAAAGGAGAAGAGAGCTTAGAGAAAACATATCTGGAGGATCCCTTTTATAGACAAAGCCTGTAACAAACTTAAAAATGACAGTCGTAACCATCGGATAGTGGGCCACTCGGGACCACGTGGAGTTTGTTATGGAGAGTAGTATCCATTGTCGTGACGTGCCCACTCTTTGGAATTTAATAATCAAAGTTCGAAGGAAGCAAGCATTGGTTGGTGAAGAGCTTTGACATATATCAATTCTAGAGAAGTTAGGACTCCTCTAAGTTGTTTATGAGTGAGTTGATTCATGCCATGTAGAGAGCTATAGATTAAAAGGGGTTTGACTGAAAGAAATCACCTAGAGGGAATATGACTAGAGGAGATCATTTGAGAGGAATGCTAGTTGAAATATGAAAGTAATCCACTAAAAAAATCTAGATGGGGTTCGACTGATGGAGAAGTTCGACTGAAGGAGAAGTCCAAAAGGAGCTCGACTGAAGAAGAAGTCCAGGAGGAGTTTGACTGATGGAGAAATCTGATTGCAAGAGAAGTCCAGGAGGAGTTTGACTGATGGAGAAGTTCAGAAGGAGTCTGACTGATGGAGAAGTTCGATCGAAAGAAAAGTCCGAGAGGAGTTTGACTGATGGAGAAGTCCGACTGCAAGAGAAGTCCGAGAGAAGTTCAACTGATGGAGAAGCGACGATTGAAGCTCTTCTATGATTATAAATTATACTTGGCTGAGCATTAGATCGAACTTCGATGGGAGTGGGGTGTACCTCCAACAATAGTCCCCCTGCTTTCGAGTTTGGAATTTGAAGGAAGGGAGTAAAAAGGTGACTGCCAAAGTTCTTTCCTAGGTTCTGTGATTATTGAAAAAAGTAGGACATTTTGTCATCTTCCATATTGGCGCCAGAGTTCCTTTAACGTGATCGGACTTGAAGAGATGGATTTTCAAAATTTTTGCCAAAGCGTTGCTCGAGACATGATGCCATAAAGGCACTACCTATGCCATTCTTTTATCATGATGCTTGGGATATGCATCGCACGAAGAACGACCGAGGGAGATCTATCATCATGATGGTTTTGGGCCACTTTCTACTATTTAAGTCCTTCTTCCTTTCCTGGTTCTCATCTTCCTTCCCTTTAAGAGTCCTGGTTTCTTCCTCCTCCGGCTTTCATCTTTCTTTCACTTGAGAGTTCTGGTTTCTTCCTCCATCCTTCCTAGTTCTAGGCGTTCTTATGTCTGGTCTTCATCGCACTCAACACCTCTTTGTCCTTCCTGATCGACCAAGGTTAGTTCCACCATCCTTCTTTTTAATTATTCTAGCATCCTTCACTTCTTATTCTCTTAGTTTTTCTTAAGGAGTTTTCTGCATCCTTTGCCTCTTAATTTTTGGGGATTTCTCTTGAATTTAGTTTGATCTGGATGTCCTTCAAAACTTTTCAATCTATAGGTTCCTGAAGTTCGTCCAGTCCAACCTTCCTTGACCCCGTCCTTGTTACAGTTGTTCACACTGGAGACATGTTTCATCAACCTTTTGTGTCGGATACCATTCCTTGCGTCCTGACCCCGAACGATCTTTCCCTAATTAGGATTCAGTATGGGATCCCTTAGGAGTACGACCTTGAACTTTCCACATCGAGTGACTGAGCGAGTTCTGCTCCGGTTGGCCAATTCTGCCTATATTTAGAAACTCTGCGTGCTGAACTCTGACTTCCGCTCCCTCCTTTCGTAGTTGCTCTTTTTTGATTTCTGAACATCTTCCTTGCCTCCGTAGCACCAAATTTTTTTAGGTTTGTGATAGGATTCCTTTTCCTTTGTCATCTAGTTGAGGTCCATCCAACTATTTCACTCTTTAGGAACTTCTATACTTTCAAGCGCTATCCTTCTGTGAAGGACTGGTGGTACTTCTCCCCCCAGTTTGGCAAGAAGGGATTACTGAAAGGTGCTCCTTCTTTCATTCACAACTGGAAGAAAAAGTATTTTTTTAAGCACTATCTAACCTTCCTATTAGATCTTCCTCCTTGGGATCACGTTAGGGAGTCAATCCACTAACCTCCTAGCTTAGATAGAGCTGATCTTGATTCCTCTAACAAACTCAAAGCATACCGAGCTCCTCTTCTTTTCGATCTTCTAAAAGAACAGATCTTGTTTAACCTAGGTTTGAGTCCCCTTGATCCTGCCAGTACATTTTTTACATTTTGGATTCACTCGGTTTCACATTTGTGTACTGTCACTGATTGTGATTCCTTCTTTGTTGTAGAAATAGATACTGAAGTTGCCGTGATGCTTGCAAAGGAGCTTTATGCCCAAAAGAGGAAAGGAAAAGCACCAGATGGTAGTTGAAAGAGGGCAAAGGTTGGTGCTTCAAGCTCCATGGCCCCTACTGTCACTGTTGCTGCTTTCGAGGTTGCCGCTAGTGTCGAGGTTCTTCCAACTGCCGAGGTTGGCACTGTTGATGCAGATTCCATGCCCTCTATGCCCTTGGGCTCTTCCAGTGGGGATCAAGCTCCGAAGCTTCTACTGAGGGAGAGACAAGGGAAGGATAGAAGAAAAAGAAAGCTATCGCAAAAACACTCCATAAGGCTCACTTTAGTGAGCCGAATGAAGACAGCGATGAACGAGGAGAGGATCCTTTCGATGACCCAGAGATCGTCCGGGCTTTAACTGATAAATTTGCCATACCGGAGGTGGTGGACTGCATGGCCAACTTTGAATCATGGTAGCTCGTTTGGGGTTCTCTCGGAACCCTCCTCAAGGTGATTGCTTCATTGCCCAACTTCTTCTCTTATCTTCTGCCTTTTTCTTCTTCTCTCTTCTCTTGTTCTTCTTTCTTTTCTTTCTTTGTTTTTTTTTAACATCGATCAATTGCTACAGTTGGGTCACCAAATGCTCTCTCACATCAAGAGGGCACACCATCTGGAGGTGGAGGTAGAGAAGGTCTAGGAGGATCTTTGAGCCGAGGTTAGTCACCTTCAAAAAAAGGTCAGCAAGGTTGAGCATCTTACGAAGGAGAAGATGGCGAAAATCGAAAGTCTTTAGGGTGCACTCAGGAAGGAGGAGTTCGTCTCGACCAGACTTAAGGCTACATTAGCTCTGGAGGAGGAAAGGAAGAAAGAAGCTGAGATCAAAGTCGCCGAATTGGAAGCTCGAATAGCGAAATTGATCTTGGAGGTGATGATCTGGGCCATGGAAGAGTTCAAGGCCTCTTCCAAAATGAGGAACCTGAATGTCGAGTTTGGCCAGTAGGCATTCATTAAAGGTTTTGAGCTCTACGAGGGCCGAGTTGTCCGAAAATTTTTTGAGCTTGACCTAAGTTTTTTGGAAGAAAAGGAGACTGCCGATGGGGAAGTCGAACCATCCACTACTGCAATTGACCCTTCTCCCATTGGAGCAGTCGTAGAACCTTCCAAACTTGCTGTTGAGGAGCCCGGACCCTCTGAACCACCAGCCAAACTTGCTTTTGAGTCCACAGCTACTATAGGAGCACTGAGTTCTCCTGCTGCTTCCCCTCCTAAGGTTGGGAGCTTTTAGTTATTGTATTTTCTTTTTATTTTATCCTATACTTGAAGAAACTTTTATCAATGAAAGTAAGACTTCTTTTTATCAATAGCTTAGAATTCCTTTCATATGTTGGACGCGGTCTTCCACCGATGTCGAGTCGCTGCCTCAAGGAATTTCTTTAAAATTGGTAATTAAGAGTTTGAAGAGGAAAATTCATCATCCGAGGAAAAAACTGAGAAAGATAGAAGACGAACTCTAAAGATCCAAGAAAAATGCTTCAAAGGCAACGATTAAAGTCACTCACCTCCACAAATTACACATGAAGGATTTCATGAGCTTCAGCATTAAGAAGGATAATTTTGAGAAGGAGTTAGTGGAGTTTAAGAAAAGTGCTAGTGATAAGTCCTAGGCATTGACCGCGAAGATTAGCAATCTCAAAGTTGAACTTGATTCAGCGAAAGAGACAATCCGATTGTTAGAGAAAAGTTCATCGTGGTCTTCTAATAAGTCGAGACATGATTGAGACTGGTCGAAAAAAAATTTCAAGCTCCAGAGGTAGCTTCATGATGCCGAAGCTCAGCACGATAAGTATAGGACTGATTATAAGGAGAAAACAAGTAGGCTTGAAAGTGAGCTCAAATCAGCGAACAAAGAGGTGGCTCATCTTTAGAGGCAATTATACGATAATCAACAGGCTAGTGCTGATAAAGAGTTGGAGCAGATTATTTTTTTGAGGGAATCCTTTTGCGGTCTTTCATTTACATACAAGAAGGATAAGGCCAAACTCCAACAGTTGAAGATCTAGATGGTATTCGGGCATCAAGCTGTGAAGGATGTGGAGGCTGAGTCGGCAGTTTTGAGGAGGCAGTTGAGAGAATTCAAAGATAATTATGGACGAGCTGATAGGATGTATGTGGAGAGTCCTCTAAGGAAGAAAGAACTTGAGGAAGAGATAGTCAGTTTAAAGGAATCTTTGGTGATGGCTAGCAGCCCAAAGTCTGAGGGATCAGATCCTTCTTAGAGCTTTGGCCTTTTCCTCCTCGCTTTTATAACCGATCTTATAGATCTTCATTTTGTAACATTTCTAACTTTAATGAAAAAATATCTTCTTTAATTATTTTTCTATTTCATTTCTTCACTTTTCTCCTTCATTTTGTTTTCTGTTGGAATCATCGTTGAAAAGTAGCTTTTCTCATGTCTTTTCATGATCGAAGATCTTTAATTGTATCAGGATGATGTTAGGATGATGTTGTCTTTCCATTTCCAACTTAGTTGGTTTTTCTTGGTCCTTTTATCAAGATGAAGTCCTTACTTATTCTTGATGAGGATGGTTTTTCCTTTTGCCATGATGAGATTTTTCTCTATCTTAGGCAACCGGAGGTCTTTGATTTACTCTTATTAGGACAAGGTTCTCCTTCTATTAACAGGGTTGTAGTGGCACGATCGAGCCATTGATAGGTCTTCTCCTCTCCTCCTATCTTAAATAACCGAAGGTCTTCGACTTGCTAATGTTAGGATGAGGTTCTTCTTTTATTCCTAACATAACAATAGGGGCACAAATGGATTGTTGAATAGGTCTCTCTCCTCCTCCTATCTTAAATAATCGGAGGTCTTCGACTTGCTCATGTTAGGACGAGGTTCTCCTCTTATTCTTAACATAGCAATAGGGGCATAAATGAGCCATTGAATGGGCCTCTCCCCTCCTCCTATCTTCAATAATCGGAGGTCTTTGACTTGCTTATGTTAGGGCGAGGTTCTCCTCCTATCACATCATGGCAATAGGGGTATAAATGGATCATTGAATGGGCCTCTCCCCTCCTCCTATCTTAAATAATCGAAGGTCTTCAACTTGCTCATGTTAGGATGAGATTCTCCTTCTGTCCCTATCACGGCAATATGAGCATAAATGGACCATTGAATGGGCCTCTCTCCTCCTCCTATCTTAAATAACTGGAGGTCTTCGACTTACTCATGTTAGGACGACGTTCTCCTCCTATTCCTAGCATGGCAATAGGGGCACAAATGGATCGTTGAATGGGCCTCTCCACTCTTATCTTAAATAACTGAAGATCTTCGACTTGCTCATGTTAGGATGAGGTTCTTTTTCTATCCCTAACAAGACTGTAGGGATACAAATGGGCCATTGAATGGGCCTCTCCTCTCATCCCGTCTTAAATTAACAAGGCTTTCAACTTTGCTCAAGTTAGGATGAGGTTCTCCTCCTATTCCTAACAAGACTATAGGGGCACAAATGGACTGTTGAATGAGCCTCTCCGCTCATCCCATCTTAAATTAACGAGGACTTCAACTTGCTCATGTTAGGACGAGGTTCTTCTCCTATCACTATCATGGCAATAGGGGCATAATGGGCCGTTGAATGGGCCTCTCTTCTCCTTCTATCTTAAATAATCGAAGGTCTTCGACTTACTCAAGTTAGGACGAGGTTCTTCTCTTGTTTCTAACAAAGCTATAGAAGCATAAATGGGCCATTGAATGGGCCTCTCCTCTTATCCCGTCTTAAATTAACGAGCCCTTCAACATTGCTCAAGTTAGAACGAGGTTCTCCTTTTGTTCCTAAAAAGACCGTAGGGGCACAAATGGGCCATTGAATGGTCCTCTCCCCTCATCCCCTCATCCCGCTCTTACCAAAGTTCGGTCTAATGCTCAGCCAAGTATAATTTATAATCGTAGAAGAGCTTCAATCACCACTTCTCCATCAGTCGAACTCCTCCCAGACTTCTCTTGCAGCCGAACTTCTCCATCAGTCGAACTCTTTCCAAACTTTTCTTACAGTTGGACTTCTCCATCAGTCGAACTTCTTCCAGACTTCTCTTTCGATCAAATTTTTCCATCAGTCAGACTCCTTCTGGACTTCTCCATCAGTCGAACTCCTCCCGAACTTCTCTTACAGTCGGATTTCTCCATTAGTCGAACTCCTCCTCAACTTCTCCTTCAATCGAGCTCCTCCCAAACTTCTTCTTCTGTCGGACTTCTCCATTAGTCAAACTCCATCTGGATTCTTCTAGTGGATTACTTTTAGATTTTATCTAGCATTTCTTTCGGATGATCCCCTCTAGTCGTATTTTCTCTAGGTGATTTCTTTCAGTCAAACCCCTTTTAATCTACAGCTCTCTACAAGGCATGAATCAACTCACTCATAAATAACTTAGAGAAGTCCAAACTCTTCTAGAATTGATATATGTCATTGCTCTTCACCAAGCAATGCCTGCTTCCTCTGAACTTTGACTATAAAATCTTAATGAATGAGCATGCCACGATAACAGACACTACTCTCCATAACAAACTCCATGTGGCCCCAAGTGGCTCACTACCCGATAGTTATGACTGTTACTTTCAAGTTTGTTATAGACTCCATCTATAAAAGGGATCCTCTATATATGTTTTCTCTAAACTCACTTCTCCTTCCCAAAACTCTGCTGAATTTTTTTCTGAGCACTTCATTTCTATTGGCTAGAAGAGCTGACTTGATCATCGAAGGGTCCTATTGGAGCCACCACCACAAACTCCAGATGGAACTTTATTTTGCAGATCATCGATGGTGACCTCTTCTTCCTCAACTTCAGCTCGATCCGACGTTAACCAGATTCTGCACCAACAGTTGTTGATCTAAATATTTGATCGTAAAATCTTAAATCTGATCTAATATTTTTATGATTTAATTAAATTAGGCTTTAATCCAATTTTTAATCATGAATGCATGTTTAGATAGGATCTAAAGTTTGATTCATGATTTAGTATTATGTAGTGTACATAATTTTAGATTAAACCCTACAACTAGTGTTGTTTGTGAATTGAGCCAATTCAATTTTAAAGTGAGTCGATTCAATTGGTGAATAATACTAAGTTATAAAGAATCTTTTAAAATTTTAAAAAATATTTTTGAAATACCGAACCCTAACCCTCAGCCCATAAACTTAATTAAAATTAAGTGAAATGATTTAGTGTCTAGAATTATGAATTAAGATCCTAAGTCATTAATCATAAACTTATGGGTTATTGGGTTAGATAAATTAGGTCCATAAATTGGGTTAGACCTAAGATTAGTTAAAGAATGGACTAATTTAAAGTAGTTGATCAAATCTAATTAAATGTTAATTTAGATTAGATCAAGAACTCTATAGACTCAATTATAATAGTTATAGTTGATCAAGTCCATGCCTTTAATAAGGACCAAATGGACCTAATTCATGACTACGCGGTCGAACCCATAATTACTAGGTTGATCAAATTGAAACTAATGAATTGGATGGTATCTAAGATAAGTCTGGTAGACCAGACCAGTGGTTTTTAATTGAGAGCTACTCGCATTGATTCAATCTTTGATGAGTTAATGGCATATTTCTTCCACTGATCTTACTTACCTGGCCATTCTGGTGAGTTAGATTTTGATTGGATCACTTAGTGATTTGGGCTCAACTATGTCAATTAGGTAAATCAGTCTGACTAATTTAGGTGCTCCTAATGCCAACTTAGATTAGATCCTTTTTTATCTGACTTGGTGAAGTCAGTGAGAGGATAGAAATTGGCTCATTTTTCTTAAATAAGTTAACTAATTTTTTTAAAATTATTAGGTCCTTAAAAATAAAATAGTTATATAGATAACTATATCATAGCCTTCCATTAAGTTGAGTGATAATGGGTTCATTAATTTAATAATCACTAGAGGCCTAAAGGCCTGGTGCTTATTGATTAATGAAATTATCATTCATAAAATGATGATTTGATTAAATCTTTCTGATGGTGGTTTGGTTGGCCGACTAAAGTCGGGCCTGATTATTTATTGGTTAGATAAGATCAAATGTAGTCATGTTAATGGTTGGACCAAATTGGACCATTTTAGTGGAGGCCGAAGCCTACTGATTAGATCTTTGGGGCAAAATTGATATTACTAGAAAGTATTTAGAGAAATAATTAGTTTTGAACCTATCCATAGGTGCACATGTGTTGACCAACCAAAGTTGGACTCGTATGTAGTTTATGTGGATTCAAGTATCCACTAAGAAATTAAAGTAATTTCTCGAATTAGAGGTAGAGGCTACCAATTCGTATAAAATAGTAGGAGAACCTTTAGACTAAAGTTCAAATTTTTAGAATAATTTATTCATATACTAATTAGGTTTGATTTTTCTTTTTGTGCTGAAATGGCCACTAACCTGTCACTATGGTCATTGTTAGACAATGATAATTAATGTGACCCAACTACGATAGCTGGTATCGTAAGTTGAAAATCATCCTGGAGCATGAGCGAATCTTTTATGTCATAATGAATCCAACACCTAAGGAGCCAGCTCTGAATGGTAGAGGAGTGGTATGAGACACTTACCAGAAGTGACTCAACGACCGCACCACCATTCGGTGTATAATGCTGGCGGCAATGAACGATGAGTTCAGTTGTAGGTTCAAAAATGCTCAGTCACAAGAGATGCTTCAAATATTGAATGACTTCTTTAGCACGCCTGACGATGTTGAAAGGCACAAAATAAGTTATGCCATTTTCAATGCTCGAATGAGGGATGGGGCCTCAATCATTGATCATGTATTGTACATAATCGAGATAATTGAGTGCTTTAGCAAGTTGGGCTTTCCCCTATATGAGCAGTTCGATAAGAATGCGATCCTTAATTCCTTGCCCAAGTCCTTCCTCCCTTTTCTAATTGATTTCAGAATGACAAAACCTACAGTCAACTACCACGACTTATTGGGATTGCTGCAGAACTTTGAGAAGGATCACCAACTCCATAAAGAAGATGGTGAATATAGTAGGAGGGTGTTCTTCTAGTCATCGATCCTTTAAGAAAGAGAAGAAAAATAAGAAGGTGCAACCAAATGCTGGGACGACTGCACAGGGTCAGACCAAGAAGCACAAGTCCGATCAGAACCAGGCGGAATGCTTCTTCTACAAGAAGCAGGGACACTAGAAGAGGAACTATTCTTTATACATTGCCTCCCTTGATCTGAATAGGCCGAGGAAGAAGCAAGCGGTTGCTGGGCAAGGTAATTATATAATAACATCTTGCACTTTTTTCTTATTTGATTCTACTGCCTGGGTATTAGAAATCGAAAGTCCTTATCATATTTGTAATTTTATGTAGGACTTGTAGGTCAGTAGTAGATTTGATCAAGATGAGAGGTTCCTAAATGTTAGAGATGAAAGACAAGTTCTAGTTCTAGCTTTAGAAATCATGAACCTTATAATCAATTGAAATAAAGTTATTCTTAATGAATGTTATTTTTGTCTAACTTTCTTATTGAATGTCATTTTTGTAGGCCTTTTAGTCATGAATGGTTATGAAATATCAATAAAAAAAATTTTTTTAATGTTATTTTGAATGGTATTATAATTTTTATTGGACAATTGAATAACGATATTTATTTATTAACTATATTTGTTAGCATGGTTCAATCCTTCGATAAATGCTCTAGAATTAGTGATGTATTCGAAGTCTACCTTTGGCACTGTAGACTAGATCATATTAATAAGAATAGAATAAATAAGTTAGCTCAAGAAAGAATTCTTGAGATTGGTGATTGTGAATCACTTTTGATCTGTGAGTTCTGTCTTCTTGGTAAGATGACCAAGTCACCTTTTACTGAAAAAGATGTACGAGCCACTGAACTCTTGAGTCTAGTATATTCAGATGTATGTGGACCCATGAGCTCAAGTGTTCGAGGTGGATCCTTCTACTTCATAACCTTTGAAGACGACCTATTTAGGTATGGGTATGTCTATTTAATGAAGCATAAGTTGGAGTCGTTTGAAATGTTCAAACTATTCCAAAATGAGGTAGAGAAGCAAATTGGGAAGAGTATTAAAACTCTTCAGTCTGATCGAGGGGGTGAGTACCTTTTCAATGAATTTTTGATATATCTTAGAAAGAATGGGATTCTCTCCCAATGGACCCCTCCTAGAATACCACAACATAATGGTGTGTCTGAAAGGAGAAATCGAATCCTGTTGGACATGGTTCGATTCATAATGGGGTTTGTTGGTTTGTCGATCTTTCTATGGGGATATGTACTCGAGTCAGCTTGTTACATTCTAAATAAAATTTTGAGTAAATCTGTTAATAAAATACCATATGAGATATGGATAGTGCATAAGCCGGTGCTCTCACATCTTAGGATTTGGGGGTGTCCGGCTTATGTTAAACATTTGATGACAAACAAGCTTGGACCTAAATCTGATAAGTATAGTTTTGTAGGTTATCTAAAAAAAATCAAAGGATATTACTTCTACCTTGATGATGAGCAAAAAGTATTTGTCAACCTTAAGGCAGTCTTTTTAGAAAAGGAGTTCTTTGGTGAAGGAACTAATGCCTCTAAGGTCGAACTTGATGAAGTACGGAAGGTGGAAGAACAGACACAAGTTGTTGAACCTGAGCTAAATTTGATTAGATTAGACCCAGAATTCATTATAGATGCACCCTTAGGGCGTTTTGGTAGAGTACCATGTCAACCGAACAGATAGTATGATTTTTTGATTTGGGATGGAGATCCTATTGAACTCGATGAGAACGATCAGGATCTGATCACCTATATAGATGCAATGCAGAGATCTGACTTTGAGAAATGGCTTGAGGCCATGAAATCTAAAATGGAATCCATGAAGGTCAATGATGCATGGACATTGGTTGACCCACCTGAAGGGATAAAATCTATAGGATGTAAGTGGGTCTTCTAAAGAAAAAGAGGCATAGATGAAAAGGTGGAGAACTATAAAGCCCATCTGGTTGCCAAGCGGTATTGTCAATGTTTTGGTATTGACTATGATGAGATGTTCTCTCCTGTGGCAATGCTCAAATTCATTCGAATTATGCTTGCCATTACTGCCCATCTGGACTATGAAATCTGGCAGATAGATATAAAAATGGTTTTCCTAAATGGAGAGTTAGATGAGAAGGTATATATAATATACCCTGAAGGATTTACATCCATAGATGAGTCTAAGGTGTGCAGGCTTCAGAGGTTCATTTATGGACTGAAGCAGACATCTCGGAGCTGAAACATAAGATTTGATAGAACAATCAAAACATATGGCTTCATTAAGAACGAAAAGGAGCCCTACATATATAAGTGGGCTAGTGGTCCAACAATAGTATTCTTAGTATTATATGTGGATGACATTCTCTTAATCGAAAATGATGTTCCTGCATTATAAGGAATAAAGATCTAGCTATCATCACAGTTCTCCATAAAAGATCTAGGAGAAGCTTCCTATATTGTAGAGATGAAGATCTATAGAGATAGATCTAAAAGATTGTTTGGATTATCCCAATCTACATATATTGATACTATGCTAAAATAGTTCAGCATGGAGAATTCTAAGAAAGACTATCTATCGATAGATCATGAAATTTCTCTTTCAAAGAGGGATTGTTTGACAACACCTCTAGAAAGAGAGCGTATAAGTAGAATACCATATGCTTCGATGGTGGATTCTATAATGTACGCCATGATATGTACGTGATCAAATATGGCATACTTACTAGGGATAGTGAGTAGATACCAATCTGATCCAGGAGAGAACTACTGAAAGGTTGTTAAAATCATCCTAAAGTATTTGAGAAATACTAAGAACCAGTGGTTTGTATATGATGAATTGGACTTGAAACTTGTGGGGTTTATAGACTCCAATTTTTAGTCTGATCATGATGACAATAAGAGTGTGTCGAGATATATATTCATCCTTAATGGTGGGGCAGTCTGCTGGAAGAGTTCCAAGCAGCACATTATGGTCGATTTAGTTTGCGAGATGGAGTATGTCGCTGCATCAGATGCTGCTAAGGAAGTGGTGTGGCTGAGGAAGATCATCATCGAGCTCAGAGTAGCACCCTCCCTTGATGGTCCAATTCTGCTTTACTGTGACAGCTCTGGAGCCATTACTCAGGCAAAGGAATCGAAGGCACATCAGCGGACGAAACATATTCTGCATCGCTACCATCTTGTCTGAGAGATCATAGATTGAGGTGACGTCGACTTTCAAAAGATCGACGGAAAGGAGAACCTGACTGATCCATTCACTAAAGCTGTTATGGTAAAGAAGTTCAATGACTTCAAGTCAAAGATAGATATTAGATACTACATCGATTGGCTTTAGTCTAAGTGGAAGATTGTTGAAAATATATTCCAAAGCCAATAATCAGTCTGTTGATGGTTATGCTACTTATTGTACTTGTATATGAATTATTAATTAATAAAAGTTATTTTAATATTTTTTATCATAAATTTTGTTGTCTTCTAATGAACTCGTATGTTGTGATAAAATCCTTAGGACTATCTAGAATTCGACAAAGAAGAATTTATTGTTTAGTTCATAAAATTGTTCACGACTAAATGATACGTTGTTACTTAGGACGATAATATTTATCGAGTATAGGTCGTTGTGTGCCATATAAGTTGGTTGTTCTCGTAATCAAGGGTGTTGAGATACTGGTATAGCATGCAAGTGAGATATATGGGTACATCTATACTGAACATGACCAACTCCAGAGCTTTTCTGCTGTCAAGATTTGCTCTAATAAAATATGGTTATAACTATCCCTCCGACCTGAGATCACCATGGTGACTTCCATGTAACTTACTGTGCTTTGGTGCCGAACTACCTGAATTTTTAATTCAGTGTTGAAAAATTTTTGGGCATAGTTAAGTACTTGAGGAGTCGGTACATGTATCAAGATGGGATTGACCACTTCTAGTTTCAGGAGCTGTGTTCAATAGTGTTTCAATTTAGCAAAGTCTTAGCCAGGGTAGTCCTTGTGAGGGGTCATAGTACTAATTATTTTGAGATATAATTTAGATGTATCTTTTAGGATTGACAGTCAAACTCTAAAGTCATCCTGTGCACAGAGGTCAAAGGGATGGATTATATGGTAACCATATTCACGTAGATTTTGAATATTACGATTGTAACTATTCAACCTATCCGAACGTCGGGTACCATTGTTAGATGGTCACTTTGATTAGCACAGAAATTAGTTTTTGTGCTATTGACTTAGATTCAGACCTACAGAGTCACACATATTAGATGTTCCTATCTGATCTGATGGCTAGTGAAGAGCCCCACTCGACTGAAACTCTACGATCAAGAGTCCTATTGGATTAGGACACTGAGTCTTAATGTCTAGGAGTCTGTGGTCAAGAGTTTCACTGAATTAAAACTCTTTGACCAAGAGTCCTACTGCTCTGAGACTCTAAATCCTACTTATCTAAAATTTTATGATTGAGGGTTATGACTCTATAATCATGAGTTCCACTTATTTCGTACACTGGGATCAAGAGTCCCACTGGTTTGGGACTCTATGATCAAGAGTTTCATTTTGATGGAACTCTATTATTCGGACACCCACTGGATTTGAACTCTAGATTTATGAGAGATTTTATTTGTGATTTGATTACTAATTAACTTAATTTGATTATGTAATTATTTTTGAATCAAGTCCAATTGAATTAGATTCAGTTGGGTTTGACCCAATTAGGTTATGAGATAACTTAATCACTGAGGAAGTATGATCTCTAATTTGATCAAGAGTTGGGCTTAATTAATTTTTGATTTGATTAGGATTTAAATAAGCCTAATTGATCCTAAATTAGTTGGATTTAATCTGATCTAATTGCGCCTAACCTATTTAGATTGGGTTGGTTCAATTGGATGAGAGGTTTTAAGATTGGTTTGACCTAGTCTTGACATATGCCACATCACCATTGTTTGCACCATTCTATTCTCCATGAGAAAAGGTTTCTCATGAATGTTTTCCCACATAAAAAGGGATCACACCCCTCCTTTCCACGTCCTAGAGAGATAAGGTAAGATTAGTTGCCATTCAAATTCAAATAGAGTTTGAATTTGAATGAAACAACTCCCTTATCTTACATTTTCTCCATGCCACCTTCTCTTGTGTGCCCTCTATAAAATTCTTGGAATTTTTTTTGGATGAAAGTTTTTCTAAGACTCCTCTCCTCTGGTACATGAGCCCTTCCATAGCCTGAAAAAAAATTAAGAAAAAAATTTGAGAAGAAAAATTGAGGAAAAAAACTTGGTGATAGGGTTTGGGTGCTGTGTAGCGCTAGTTCATGATCTAGGGTTCCTATTTTGATTTTGTAAGATCTGAGTGTCAGATCATTACAATATTTTGTGGAGTGCTTCTCATCCTCTATTCTATCCCTACTACTAATCTAGAGCATCCAAAGTTATGGTGGAGGAAGATCGAAACTATTTGATCAGATCTAGCCGTCAGGAGCATTCTTCATCGAGCTAGCACTCAGGTGGAGCTTATCAAGATCAAGAGCCTCGTATGGATGATCCATGGAGGCCAAACATTTGTGTGGCTATGTCGTGACCAGTGGACCTCCTAGATGATGATCAGATCATGACAATCGACTACCCGTGCAAGGTATTGTGTTCTGAACACGTAGATATAGTAAACTATTTACTACATAGTTTTTCTTTTCAGATCTATATAAATGCATGCATATTATGTTTATATTCTTTTATATAGGATTTATTAATCTAATATAATTAATAATTAATTAATTATATTAATTAATTTTTACTATTTTTAAAAAAAATTTTGAAAGTAGCACTGCAAACCCTGCACTGTTCCTTACATAAATGCTCTCTTTTCTCTTTGAATGCACTTAGAAAACTCAAGAAAGTAAAGAATGAGAGTTGGTGAACTTTCTTGGAGATAGATTTTACTCAAAGTGCTCTCTTTTTATGATGAATAGTGCTTGAACAATGTATTTCTTTTTCTTTTACCCCTTAATCATTTCCAAAAGGATTCTAATGATTTGATACAGATTCTGGACATTTATGACAGTTAGAGATCGAAAATAGCCATTGAAACTTTTTTTTTGGATAAATAAAGACTTCTGCAGAGCTAGTCGTTGTGTCTGTTAGTCTTCGTTGAGCTGGCTCAGTTCTGACTTTGAGTCAGCTCGATTAGTATTTCTTTGCAAAATATCGTTATGTCCCATGGAGAGGGCTGGCTCAGTTCTACTTCGGGCTGGCTCAATTAGTAAACTTGAAAAATATTATTTCTATCAATCTGAGTGAAAGTTGGCTCGAACTTGCATCAGGTTGGCTCGAATGGCAGAGTTGAAAAATCACTTTCTATTGACCTGAGATAGCCAGCTCGGTAAAGCTTCGAGCTGGCTTGATTAGCAAAACTCTAAAACACTTCTTCTGCCATTCTGAGAGGGTCGGCTTGGATCAAAATTGAGCTGGCTCAACTATGTGTCAAGCCAAAGAAGCAAAGGCATGCTGTGCCAGGGCTGGCTCGATTCAAGGATGAGTCAGCTTAGATTTTTTGAAATGATGTTCCTTATACTGAAATGCTTCAAAAATTATTTCACTTGATCTAATAAATCTTTAATTGATTATGGACTATTTCAATGGCCTTTTTCTTCTACAAAAATAATCTTTGACATTATTGAAAAATATTAGTATAAAAAGTTATGCTCCAATATTTTATAATCATCAAAATAGTTCCTAGAGACAACAAATATATATGTATTTAAATCATTCTATTGCTTTAAACTTTTACCTTGTAGAATTTTAATTGGAAATCTTCATGCAATGCATTCTTTAGAATTCTAGAGTCAAATGCAGTCCCTTCCCATCCAGGAAAAACATAGGTATGTTTGAGGTCAAAAGTGTAGATAGCCAAAACATTTTAGATAGGATAATCCTTCCTACCATGATACTTAGGAGCAATTGTAGGGAAAACTTTTGCACAAACATATGTTCCATCAGTTGCACCAACATAATCTTGACATTAGAATTTTGTTACTTGATAAGATATAATGTACATATTATAATATAACTTATAATTGAGAATATTTCTTTCACCTTAAACAAAGGAAAGAACTAAGAGCTATTGAGTATTTCTGCAGGAACTTGAGATCCATTGGGTTATTGTTGGAATTTTCCTTCTAGTTCTATGATAGCCTTTAAAACATCATGGAAATGGTGGCTAATTATTTATCCTGATCACTAAAACATGAATTGTGTTAGGCAATTCTTGAGTTTATGCCCCATTAGCAGAAGAAACATGGCAACCTATTCTTCTACACTCACTCGTTGTGTTGGTCGAAGACCACCCTCGGATCTTAAAATATGATATAATTGATGAAAGGCCATTATTCCCATTCGACAAGTATTATGATATTTAACATCGTTAGCAAGATCAGCAAGCAATGATTATCGATCCATATCTCGCTTCTCTATAATTTCTTTAGGAATTTCAAGTTGCTTTCTCTTAAGCCTTCGATGTAAGAACCACCAATAAATAACAACACAAACAACTTGTGCCACAACCATATGATACAATTGTTGTAAATTAAAAAGCTCATCATCATTGATATAAGCCATCATATAAAGAATCCACTAGTAAATAAATCTATAGCAAGTAAAGGGCAATCATAATTATCATCAACTTAACAATGTACAGAAGACCTTTTACTTTGAGTATAATATTGCATAGTGAAAGAGCAAATACATAAGGGGTTTCTATCATTGAATGGACTAATTGGAGGATGGAAAAGAAGGCCAACGTCATGCTTAAGTAATAAAATAGTCCAAAAATAGAGAATTTTCAATAGAATCTATTGGAAAATTTTGGTTAAATTCATTGTTTATATCACATTTGCCTCGTTAGTCCATTGTTCTTCTTTGCTCTTTATTTGCTCCTCCAAAATCTAAGCTCCTTCTTGTAGTTCAATCTCAATTTCTAATTAAGAATAGGAAAATAGTTTCACACTAGATCCTATTCTTTTTCACTATAGTTCATTTTTTCTAATAATAATAATAAGAATAAAAAACTTACTTTCTTCTTAGATAAACTTTGAAACTCAGAACATCCGCATTTGATTCTTATAGGCATGTGTCCCACTTATTTTCTATCTGTGTCCATGTTTTTACCAACTATTCTGGTGTTAGGGCCCATTCCGTGCCTTTCTATATTTTATTTTTAAAAATACTGATCATCTTTTTTGCAACATAACATGTAAAATTACATATTTTTATCAAACCAAATCAATAGACAATAGTAGTCAAGCAAAGGAATCATGTACCCTCCTGTCCATTCCTTAGGGATGAGAGAATTCTTGTTAATATTTGATAGAACCTATCATGATGACTTAATATTCTCAGGCCTCTACATTAAAAAAAGAAATCTAGATTTATTGAAGAAAAAAAGATGGCAGACTAATAAAAGCATTCACATCAGAAAAATATAGGAATACTGATGCTAAAAGCTAAAGCCTGATTATAAGAGATTACCGTTAGCTCAGATACTGGTAGATTTTGAATCTCTGTCACTAAAATTTGCCTCTCAAAGATTGTGATATCTAGATCTGCACATGAAGGAATGACTAGCGGGCGAAGGGGTGGCTAGGATTTCTGACTTGTGTGAAGAGCAAAGAATTGGTCCACGTGATTGGAAAAAGAGATTATAAAATGGCCTCATTGTAATTTTAAAGTTTTATTAAGGGCAAACTGAAAAATTGAAACTTGAGCTGGAACCTTTCCCTCCTTTACACCCTAAATTGAGGGGTAGAGAAAATTGAGTAAGTGAAGAGTAGAGAGGGATTGAGAGAATCCTTCTACCCTTCTTTAGCTCTCAAAAAATTTTACCAAATAGGGGTTCATCCTTTACCCTTCTTGTAGAACTTGGTGTGGTACTCTTAAACCTCAGGAGAACAAGGAGGCCAGTTGGAGAAGGAAGCCAAGTAAATAACAGTAGGTTCAGCAAACTTAATCGACTCACTCTGAGATTGGGTCAACTAAGTTGAATGTGAGTCGATCCATTCCCAAAAGTGGGTCGACTATGTCTCAGAGAGAAGCCAAATAGATAGGTGTATTTTCAGGACTACTGGCACAATATGCATCTAAGTCAATCTAGTACTTTAGTGGGTCGACTTAGTCCTAGGTGAGCCAACTCAGTCTGAGATTGAGTCGACTCAATGCACCGACAGAGCTACATGGGATTTTAGTTAGGGCTAGGACTAGGTTTGATCCTAGTTGACTTAAAACCTAGGTTTAAGAGGTCTTAAAGGAGCTAATCTTTTATTTGAGCTGAGAATTAAGTCCAAAGAAATGTGTGCATGTGAGACATGGGTGTACATAGGCTCGGAGAATGCATCACATCAGGTTAGCCATTAGGAGTTTTCTTGAGCATTGAGCTTGACCCATTTTGTATAGGTATATATATACAATGTAATTAGGTTAAGAAATATATAGTGAATGAAAGTTTCTCTTTCTTCCAAGAACCCTAGCAACCTTTACTCTCTCTTCTCTCTTTCTTTTTCTCTTTCTCGATCAAGAAAATCATTGATCTCTAGGTTTCTTAGTTCCCGATTAATCTCAGATGTCCCTACACGATCCAGTTTTCATAATAGTTGGTATCAAAGCCACTAGTTCATGGGGAAGAAAGGAATCAAGCCAGAAGGAAGAAGATCTTTGAAGGTTGAAGTTTTAGTGATCCTCTATCAAGATATTTTTTAGATCTATTTTGGTTTGTGTGCTGCATTAGTGGTGTAGATCCAACCATGCGAAGCAGCATCTGAAGGAACCAGATCTAGAATTTCATGAATAGATGTTGAAACTTTTCAAGATCATATAGTGGAAGACTTAAATAAATTAAATATTTATTTAAATAAATATAAAAAATATCCTAGATCTAAGATTTATTACATGATCAAGGTATGATATTAAATCAAAAATTAAAAATATAAAGAAAAGATTAACATGTTAATCTCATCAACATGCTATAATACTACATCTAATGTAGCTATAGAATAACAAATTAGATATGATACTTGAGCAAGTTAGAAATTCTAACTTGCTAATCTAGGCTTGAGGATGAAGTCATGAGTTGCACATGCGTCTAGCCTATAGAAGTCATCCAGATAAGCCCACGAACACGATCTGAGATCTTGATGCAGGAAATCAACATAGCATGCTAGTACTATGCTGAACTCTCTTCGATGATCGATTTGATGCTTTTTTCTTTGAGACTTAGACTCTCCAAAATATAAGAAGAGAGAGAAAAGATTTCAAATCTGAGACTCTCTCAAAAATCTGAAAAGAAAGAGGAGAAAAGAAAATCAAAACAGCCCTAGAAGATGACCCTCTTCTTCTTCTCTTTTCTCTCACCTAGATACTTAGTTTGGTGTCTATGGAACCCCAATGCCCAAGGACCCTCTCCCTCTAATTTTTGCACACCCCAAAGCTTTCCTAAAGGTCTATGTTCCATGAAAAAATCAGTCCAAAATACATCTTAAATTTATAGAAAAAGAAGAGTTCTTATCTAGGTTAAAAACTAGACAAGGAAGGACTAGTTTTGGCAAGAGATTGGGGCGCCCAACCTCTTGGGCACCCCTCCTTTGATTTTTTCAGTGAATATAGCAAGGATACATGCGCAAAATTTCTTCTTTCTCACATGAAATAAGGGAGAAAAAATAGAAGAGGGGTGGCACACTTAGAAGGAGGTGTTTTGGTTTATAAGGATTCTATCTCATAGAATCCTAAATCAAAACTAACTTCTCCTTTGACTTGGTCAACCACCAAATTACCATATGAGAAGAAGAGGGAGAGAGGGGGCATGCGTGAAGGCCAGAGAGAGACTCTCTATCACACAAAATAGAGAGGGCATGGGCATGAGGGTCAAAGATGGTGCAAGGTGGAATCCTAGTCTTACTAGGATTCCATCTATGACTTGGTCAAAATTATTTCTCAAGCCAAATTAAATTAAAACCAAGTCAACCAAATTAAATTAGACCATAACCAAATTAAAAATTTAATTAAATTATATTAAATTAGATTTAATTCTAATTTAATTTTTTAATTAAATTAGAAAATTAGATTGATCCAAGTCCTAATTGAACTAGGACTAGTTTTTTCTTGCACTTGGCTTATCCAATAAGCCAATTGGACTTGATCCAATCAAGCACAAATCAAATCTAATTAAATTATATTTAATTAAATTAATCTCAGCTCTTTGACTTAATCAAATCAAGCTAAATAGTAATTAAATTGCTAATTGATCCTCCTACAATACTTACGCTAGGTTAAATATCAATCGTATTGATTGTTTGATCCTAAAAAGATTCTTAATCGTTGATCAACCATTCGATCGAATCATGAGCTCTAATGTGTGTGACCTCATAGATCCAAACCTAAGTCAGTACCATAAGAATAAATTTCTATACTAATTGAAGTGACCATCTAGTAATGATACCCGACGATCGGATAGGTCGAATGTGTAGAACAACATCCTTAGAACCCATGCGGATATAGTTTTCATATAATTCATCCTCTTGACCAAAATGCTCATAGGATACCTCAGAGTTTAACTGTCAACTTTGATCAAGTTGTCCATATTGTATTTCAAAATATCAAATCCATCTGATGGATTATTCCAGCCAAGATTTTGCTATATTGAAATACAGTGATACATTCTTCTCCAACTCTTGGAGTGGTCAATTCCATCTTGATCACACTCTAACTTTATAAGTATTTGACTATGCCCAAAAGCTTTCTGTTATTAAATTAAAATTTTAGTTAGTCCGATATCAAAGCATAGTGAGTTGCTTACAAGTCACTGAGGTGATCTCAGATCTAAGGGATACTTATACCTATATCCCATCAGAGATATTCTCGACAGCAGAATGCTCTGGAGTTGGTCACGTTCAATGATGATGTACTCATACATCTCATCTGTATGCCATATCAGTGTCTCCATACTCCTTGGTTAAGAGGACAACCAATCTATTTGGTATACAACAACCTATGTTCGATAGACGTTGTCATTCTAATTAATAGCCTATCATTTGGTTGTGAACAAATTTAAGGACTAATTGATAAATCCTCTCTTTATCGAAGCTAAATAGTCCTAAGGACTTTATCACAATAATAGAATTTATTAGAAGATGAATACTTTGCAATAAAAAATATCAAAAATATATTTAATTTATTAATGAATCAATTATAGATACAATATAGCATAATCATCAACAAACTGATAATTAGCTTTGTGACATATTTTCCAATAACTTCCACTTGTCTTAAAGCCACTCGGCACAAATTTAATACCCATCTTCAACTTATGGTTATCGAACTTCTTTGTTGCCAGAGCTTTAGTGAAGGGGTCGGCCAGGTTCTCCTATCCATCGATCTTCTGAAGGTCGACGTCACCTCGATCCATGATCTCCTGGATCAGGTGGAAGTAGCGCAGGATGTGCTTCATTCGCTGGTGTGCCTTTGATTCCTTCGCCTGAGCTATGGCACTAGTGCTATCACAGTAGAGCAGGATCGGACCATCTAGGATGGATGCTACTCCAAGCTCGGTAATAAACTTCCTCAGCCACACAACTTTCTTCGCAGCATCTGATGCTGCAATATACTTTACTTCATAAACAAAGTCTGCCATAGTATGCTGCTTGGAACTCTTTCAGTACATAGCTTTATCATTTAGAGTAAAGATATATCTCGACATGCTTCTACCGTCATCATGGTCAGATTGAAAGCTAAAGTCTGTAAATCCCATAAGTTTTAGATCTAACTCATCATAAACCAACCATTAGTTCTTAGTATTTCTCAAATACTTAAGGATGATTTTAACCACTTTTCAGTGGTTTTCTCCAAGGTCAAACTGTTATCTACTTACTACTCCTAGTGAGTATGCCACATCTGGTCTTGTACATATCATAGCGTATATGATAGATTCCACTGCCAAAGCATATGGGACTCTACTCATACACTCTCTCTCTTTTGGAGTTGTTGGATAATCCTTCTTAGAGAGAGAAATTCTATGGCTTATTGAGAGATAGCCCTTTTTGAAATTTTTCATGCCGATCCACTTCAGTACAGTATCTATGTACATAGATTGGAATAATCCAAGCATCTTTTTAGATCTATCCCTATAGATCTTCATTCCTAGGATATAGGATGCTTCACCCAAGTTCTTCATAAAGAACTATGATGACAACCAGACTTTTATTTCTTGCAGTGTGAGAATATCATTCTTGATTAAGAGAATGTCATCCACGTACAAGATAAAAAATACTACTGTTGGACCATTTGCCCATTTGTAAATGCAGGACTCTTCTCCATTTTTAACGAAGCCATGCAGTTTGATCACCTTATCAAAATGCATGTTCCAACTCCAAGATGCCTGCTTTAATCCATAAATGGATCTCTGAAGCTTCCACACCTTGGACTCATCGATTGATGTGAACCCCTTAGGTTGTATCATATACACTTCTTCATTAAGCTATCCATTTAGAAAAGCTATTTTTACATCCATCTATTAGATCTCATAGTCCAGATGGATAGCTATCGTAAGCATTATCTGAATGGATTTGAGCATTGCTACAGGAGAGAACGTCTCATCATAGTCAATACCATAACGTCGATGATATCCTTGGCAACTAGATCGGTTTTAAAGGTCTCCACCTTTCCATCTGCGCCCCTTTTTCTTTTGAATATCCACTTACATCCAATGGATTTAATCCCTTTGGATGGGTTGACCAATGTCCACACATCGTTGACTTCACGGCCTCAAGCCATTTCTCAAAATCAGGTCTCTGCATTGCATCCATATAGGTGATCGGATCCTCATCATTCTCATCAAGTTCGATGGGATCACCATCCCGGACCAATAAACCATAGTATCTATTTGGCTGATGTAGTACTCTATTGGATTACCTTAATGGTGTAGGTACATTGGATTTCAGATTTGATCTAATCAAATCTGACTTAGGTTCAGCTATAGGTATTGATTTTTCTACCCGTTGAACTTTATCAAGTTCAACCTTAGAGGCAATAGTTGCCTCACCAAGGAACTTCTTTTCTAAAAAGATTGCCTTAAAGTTGACGAACATCTTTTGTTCTTCAGCATGATAGAAATGGTAACCCTTACTTTCTTTGGGATACCCTATAAACATGCATTTATCAGACCAGGATCCAAGCATATCTGTATGCAAATGTTTGACATAGATTGAACAATCTCAAACCCGTAGGTGAGAGAGTGTAGGCCTATGCCTAGTCCATATTTCATATGGAGTCTTTGTGATAGATTTACTCGGTACATTGTTCAATATATAACATGCAGTCTCAAGAGCATAACCCCAAAATGAAATAGACAGACTAGAAAACCCCATCATGGATCGAACCATATCTAATAAGGTTCGATTTCTCCTTTTCGATACACCATTATGCTATGGTATTTTTGGAGGAGTCCACTATGAGAGAATCTCATTCTCTCTTAGATATGTTAAGAACTCACTAGATAGATATTCACCTCCTCGATCCGATCGAAGAGTTTTAATACTTTTTTTAGTTTATTTTTTTACTTCACTTCAGAATCTTTTGAACATTTTAAATGAATCCAATTTATGTTTCATCAGATAAACATATCCATACCTTGATAGATCATCTATAAAAGTAATAAAGTAGAAATATCCACCTCTGGCATCTATGCTCATTGATCCACATACATCAGTATGTACTAGACCTAAGAGCTTAATAGCTCTCTCATCTTTTTTAGTAAAAGGTGACTTGATCATTTTACCAAGAAGATAAGATTCATAAGTTGAAAGTGATTCATAATCACTGACTTCAAAAATTTTCTCTTGAGTCAACCTATTTATCATGTTCTTGTTTATATGACCTAGCCTATAGTGCCATAGGTAGATATTAGAGACATTATCTAATATAGGATATTTTTTAGAAGTATACATTATACTCACAGACTATGATAAAATATAAATACTATTTCTTTGTTGTCCTTACATTATTGTAATATCATTTATAATGATATCACAATAATCTTCCTTTATTAACAAATGATAATCACCTTTGGTCAAAAGGCCAATAGAGATTATATTCATCAAAAAAGAAGGACAATAATGACATTCTTTTAAAAGAATGATATTAGTATTGAAAATGAGTTGAACTATTTCCATAGCTAGAACTGGAACAAACCTTCCATCCCCAACATTTAGGAATCGTTCATTATTTTCAAATTTTCTACTAACTTGAAGTCCTTACAACATATTGCAAATATGGACTGGACTTTCGATATCCAATATCGAAGTAGAAATATCACAAACAAAAAAATTATAAGGAGTTATCATATAACATCCTTGATCAGTAACTACCTACTTATCTCTCTTATTCAGCCTATTGGGGTCATGGAAATCACGATACTGAGGATAGTTCCTCTTTCAATACCCCTGCTTCTTATAGTGGAAGCATTCTACTTGATCTAGATTATTCTTGGACCTCAAGTTTAAATTAGGCATAGAGGCCCCAGCATGAACTATTTCGTGCTGTTGAACAACATTCAACTTTCGATACTTATTATCGAAGTTGGGTCCCATAAGTTAATCACTGTCTAATAGTGAATGGAGCAACTGTGGTTTGGGTTTAACTGTATAAAGAAGAACCAAAAGACTAATTAGGAATTGATTCATTAAACCTAAAGATTTGGACTTTAATCAAAAGGTTCTCTCACTATTTTATTCAAACTAATATCCTCTACCTCTAATTTGAGGAATTGCCCTAATTTCTTAATGGGTACTAGAATCCACATAGACTGCACACAAGTCCAACTATGGTTGGTCAACCTATGTATATATAAGGGTACGTTCATAATCAATTATTTCTTCAAATAATTTTTAGTAATTTAATTTTGCCCTGAGTATCTTTTCAGTAGGCTAGGGCCTCCACTGAAAATTTTGATTAGGTCCAATCATTAACATGATCATACTTGGTCCATCTAACTAATGAATGATTAAGCCCAACTATGGTTGATCAACCTAACCATCATTTAGAGAGACGTGGCTAAGAAATCATATTATGAATGATAATTCCATTAGCAAATAAGCACCAGGATTATGGGCCTCTAATGATTATCCGATTAATGGATCCATTATCATCCACTTAATGGGAGGCTATGATGTAGTTATCACAATAACCATTTCCTTTTAGGGACCTAATAATTTTAGAGAATTTAATTTGAAGATGAGGGAAGGTCAGATGAACTAGCTTATCATGATCCTCCCACTGACTTTACTAAGTCAGCTTAAGAGAGACCATTAATAGGCTGGTCAAGAACCACCTAAATCAGTCATACTGATTTACCTAGCTGATATGAGTCCGCTTAAATAGTCAAGTGATCCGATCAAAACATAATTTTACCAAGAGGCCAGGTAAGTTCGATCAGTGGAAGGGTCTGCCAAAGCTTGCCTTAGACACCATTAGAAATGGCCAGGTAAGCGGGCTGCCAATTAAAGACCACTGGTCTGGTTTACCTTAGATACCAATTGATTTAATTAGTTTCAATTAGATCAACCTAACAGTTCTTGCTAAATTGCATAGCCAAGAATCAAGTCCATCTTGGATCTTGTTAAAGATATGGACTTGACCAACTACAACTATTATATTTGATCTAGTGAATCCTTGATCTAATCTAAGACAACAATTGATTAGATTTAGTCAATTCTCTAATTAAGTCCATTCTTTAATCTAACCCTAGATCTAATCCAATTAATGGATCTAAATCCCACTAACCCATTTAACCTAATATGTTATGATTTGTGTCTTAGGATCTTCAATTTATAATCTTAGATCTTAATCAAACAACTTCTTAATTCTTAATTAAGTTTTGGGCTGAGGGTTGGGGTTCGGCTTTTCAAAAATAATTTTTATATTTGTAAAATATTTTTACAACATGGTTCTACCAATCAAGTTGCATGTTTGATTCATAATCAAAATGCAAATAACACAAACATTAATCTACTTTAGATCTAATCTAAATAGGTTCATATAATTAAAATAGTTTCAATACCAATCAATCATAGATCAACTTAGATCAAATTTAACATATTTATGATCATTAAAATTAGATTAAAATATTTTTAATCAGATCATAAAATTTTTTAGATTTAATCTAAAATTTTATGATCAATATTTTAGATTTGCACGTACTAGAACAATCTTTTCACCATAAGGGGTAAACCTTACAGCAGGACAATCTTATAAGATCAGTCCATACAATCTAAAACTTTTACTTTTAGATCTAAAATTATTTTAAATCTATTAAATTATAAATAAAATTAGATCAAATCTAATAAATTTATAATTAGGAGCAAATCATCACGAACTAGGATAACCTTTTCACTATAAGGGATAAACCTTACAGCAGGATAACCTTATAGCAGTTCGTGAGATGTAGATTATAAATTTTAGATTTAATAATTAGATTATAAATTAGATCTAATTTAAAAAATAATCTAAATATGCTCAAAAATTATATAACAATAATCTAGGCTCTGATACCAATTGAAGGAACCAAATCTAGGATTTCACGGATAGATCTTGAAACTTTTTTAAGATCATGCAGTGAAAGATTTAAATAAATTAAATATTTATTTAAATAAATATAAAATTATTTTAGATCTAATATTTATTATATGATCAAAATATAATATTAAATCAAAAATTAAAAATATAAAGGAAAGATTAATATGTTGATCTCATCAACATGCTACAATACTACATCCAATGTAGCTATAGAATAATAGATTAGATCTGATACCTGAGCAAGTTAAATATTCTAACTTGTTGATCCAAACTTGAGGGTGAATTCATGAGATGTATATGCATCCGATCTTGAGGAGTCATCCATACGAGCCCACGAACATGATTTGAGATCCTGATGCAAGAAATCAGCACAGCATGCTAGTACTATGCTGATCTCTCTTCGATGGTCGATTCGATACTTTCTTCTTCGAGACTTGAACTCTTCAAAATATTAAAAGAAAGAGGAGAGATTTCAAATCTATGATTCTCTCAAAAAATCTTAAAAGAAGGAGGCAAAGAGAAAATCAAAATATCCCTAGAAGAAGACTCTCTTCTTCTTCTTCTCTTTTCTCTCACCTAGACACCTAGTTTGATATCTATGGAACCCTAATGCCCAAGGACCCTCTCCCTATAATTTTTGCACACCCAAAAGCTCTCCTAAATTTCTATGTTTCATGAAAAAATCAGGCCAAAATTCATCCTAAATTTATAGAAAAAGAAGAGTCATTGTCTAGGTCAAAAACTAGATAAGGATGGACTAGTTTTGGCAAGAGGTTGGGATGCCCAACTCTTGGACGCCCCTCCTCTGATTTTTTTTGTGAATCCAGTAAGAATACATGCACAAAATTCCTTCTTTCTCACATGGAATAAGAGAGAAAAAATAGGAGAAGGGCAGCACACTTAGAAGGAGGTGTTTTGTTTTATAAGGATTCTATCTCATAGAATCTTAAATCAAAACTAACTTCTCCTTTGACTTGGTCAACCACCAAATTACCATATGAGAAGAAGAGGGAGAGACGGGGCATGCGTGAAGGCTAGAGAGAGACTCTCTATCATACAAAATAGAGAGGGCATGGGTGTGAGGGTCAAAGATGGCATAAGGTGGAATCCTAGTCTTACTAGGATTCCATCTATGACTTGGTCAAAATAGTTTCTCAAGCCAAATTAAATTAAAACCAAGTCAATCAAATTAAATTAGTCTCTAATCTAATTAAAAATTTAATTAAATTATATTAAATTAGATTTAATTTAATTTTTTAATTAAATTAAAAAATTGGGTTGACCCAAGTCCTAGTTGAACTAGGACTAGTTTTTTCTTGCACTTGGCTTATCCAATAAGCCAATTGGACTTGATCCAATTAAGTTCAAACTAAATTTAATTAAATTATATTTAATTAAACTTAATTTAAGCCCTTTGACTTAATCAAATTAAGTTAAATAGCAATTGAATTGCTAATCGATCCTCCTACAATACTTGTGCTAGGTTAAACATCAATCATATTGATCGTTTAACCCTAGAATGATTCTTAATCACTGATCAACCATCTGATTAGATCATGAGTTTTAATGTATATGACCTCATAGGTCCAAATCTAAGTTGATAGTATAAAAATAAATTTTTATACTAATCAAAGTGACCATCTAGCAATGGTACTTGACGGTCGGATAGGTTGAATGTGTAGAACAATATCCTTAGAACCCATACGGATATAGTTTCCATATAATTCATCCAATTGACTAAAATGCTCATAGGACACCTCAAAGTTTAACTATCAACTTTGATCTAGTTGTCCATGTTGTATTTTCAAATGTCAAATCCATCTGATGGATTATCCTGGCCAAGATTTTGCTATATTGAAATACAGTGATACATTCTTCTCCAACTCTTGAAGTGGTCAATTCCATCTTGATCACACTCTAATTTTGCAAGTACTTGACTGTGCCTAGAAGCCTTTCATTACTGAATTGAAAATTCAGTTAGTCCGGTACCAAAGCACAATGAGTTGCTTGTAAGTCACTGAGATGATCTCAGATCCAGGGGACACTTATACTTATATCCCATCAAAGACATTCTCGATAGCAGAATGCTCTAGAGTTGGTCACGTTCAATGATGATGTACCTATATATCTCACCTGTATGTCATACCAGTGTCTCCACTCTTCTTGATTAAGAGAATAACCAACCTATATGGCATACAACGATCTATACTCGATAGACGTTGTCATCCTAATTAACAGTCCATCATCAATCGTGAACAGATTTAAGGATTAATCGATAAATTCTCTCTTTATCGAAGCTAAATAGTCCTAAGGACTTCATCAAAATAATAGAGTTCGTTAGAAGATGAATACTTTATGATAAAAAATATCAAAAATATATTTAATTTATTAATAAATTAATTATAGATACAATATAGTACAACTATCAACAAACTGACGATTGACTTTAGGATATATTTTTCAACAACATCAAGGTGAATTTTGAAAAGTTTGATGGGAAGGAGAGTTTCTCTATATGGAAGGTGTGAGTAGAAGATCTTCTGATCTAGTATGAATTGGATCTAGCAATGATGGAAAGACTAAACGGGATGTCTGATCGATAGTGAATGTCTTCAAAAAAATAGGCATGTGCAGCCATTAGGAATTGTTTGGCTGATACGACTTTGTATTCAATGCTAGAAGAGGAGACCCCTAAGGGGCTGTGGTCGAAATTGCACTCCCTATCCATGGGGAAGAATATGTGCAATAAACTAATGCTGAAGAAGTGGCTCTATAGTCTTCGATGGAGGAAGGTGGGGATGTAGTTGTTCACATTTAGAGATTCGACCAGATCAGTAATGGATTATTAAATGTTGGGGTAAAGTTAGAAGGGGAGGGTCAAGTCCCGGAAGGGCAAGAAGGAAGTAAAATGCTTCAAGTGCAATGAGATTGATCACTTCAAGTAGGATTGTCTATTATGAGAAAAGAAGAAAAGTGAAAAGGTAGCATCTAATTTATTGAGTATGGTGGTTGATCATGAGGTAGGGAATGACCTTCTGGTTGTGTCAGATAGTCACAGAAGTGGCACGAAGGTATGGACTTTAGACTTAGCCCATTCATATCATTACACTCCAAATCGATCTTGGTTTACCACATATACCAAAACAAATGAGGGGAGCGTGACACTACGAGATGATCACCCATGCAAGATAGCTAGTATAGGGATAGTTTGGGTGTGGATGTTTGATGGAATAGTGTGAACTCTCACTAATGTGAAGCATGTCCCTAATCTAAAGAAGAACTTAGTGTCACTTGGCTATTTGGAGAGGAATGGTTGTAGCTTTAGTAGTCATGCTAGGAGCAGAGTACTGAATATCTTCAATAAAACCATGATGGTGATGAGAGGAAGAAGGCTAGAGCATAACCTTTATAGGTTAGAGGGTTCAGTTATAATGGGGGATTCGGATACGACGGCAGTGGCATAGGATCAGCAGGACTTGCATCAGTTATGGCGCTACATCTAGGCCACATGGGAGACCGAGGGATGTAAGAGCTGAGCTGGCATGGAGTGATTCCAGACATGGAGGGTCGAGTTTTTGAGGTCTACAGGCTGTGCTAGATGGATAAATAGAAGAGGGTTTAGTTTGCCATCAGTACAGTTAGGAGTGCTGGCCTATTAGAGCTTGTGCATATAGATGTGTGAGGACCAACACCTATTTTGGCCAGGAATGGGGCTAGGTACTTCTTGACACTGATTGATGACTTTTTAAGAAAAGAGTGGATTTATTTTTTAAGGAAAAAGTTAGATATTTTCTCCAAGTTTAAGGTATGGAAGGCCAAGGTGGAGAAAGAGCAAGGGCGTAGTGTCAAGTGTTTGAGATCTAACAATGATGGAGAGTTCACCAGTAGGGAGTTTCAGGTGTTTTGTAAGGAGTGCAGTATTCAAAGGCACTTTATAGTGAAGGAAACTCTATAGCAGAATAGGGTGACTAAAAGGATGAATAGGACTCTCCTGGAGAAGGCAAGATGCATGAGGCTGTAAGCAAGACTTTCCAAGGCATTTTGGATGGAAACAGTTGATGCTGCATGCTACCTGATGAATTTGTCACCTCATACTAGACTAGATGAAGGTATTCCTGAGGAGAAGTGGTTTAGGAAGAAGGTGGAGTTGGGTCACCTTAGGGTGTTTGGTTGCACAGCCTATGTGCACATTGCTGCTGGTGAACGACGAAAATCGGATGCCAGGTCAAAGAAGATGGTATTTCTAGGCTATCCATGGGGAGTGAAGAGATACAGACTATGGGATCCCTTGGAAAAAAGGCCATCATCAGTAGACATCTGGTCTTCAATGAGAGTTCAGTTCCTCAATGGCAAGGAGGCATGGAAGAATAGGAGCAGTAGGAGGTCCAGCAAGGCAGTGGTCGACAGCTAATCTCCTATACTATTTTGCCTTTTACAGATACACATGGAGGACTTGATAGTCAGGTGGAGCACTTTCCAAAGGTGTCTCCCTAGGTGAAAAGGGCTCAGATAGGAGAAATAAGCCAGGAGATCCAACAGGATCAAGTTGTTAGATGTGTGCCCTAGAAATTAAATTGGTCGACACTTGTAAAATACTTTCTAAAGGTATTTTTATAATTTTGAGTTATAATTAATAAAAGAGTTATTTTTTCTATCACATTTGTATATTAAGTATCAGTGATACATTCATTAGGTTAATGGATATGATAACATATATTCTCAAGAGTTAAGAATTTAAGATATGTGTTGTCGTAATTAACTCATAAAATACTTCCGATCGTAGGATCATCTAAGGATGGTGATTGATCCCAAACATTGGTGTATGATCACTTTCTTAAGATAGATGATTCTTGAGTCTATGATGTGGAAACACCAAAGTAAGAGTATAGGTATTTTTGAGAATAAGGGTACCGGATGTGACCACCTTGAGCAGTCAGAAGAGAGTCTACCTTCTTATCAATGACTAACTCGATGCCGTAGTTGTATGTCTGATTTTTTGATCTGAGATGCATTGACAATTCACCTTGAGGGTGTTATAGTTTGACTACACCATAACTCGATCTCCTAGCCATTTAGAATCTTGAGGTGTATGTTGGCTATAGCATATTCATTGTAGGAATTGGATCGCAACAAAATGAAATCTATCAACTTGGTAGATGAGGAGTAGTTCTATGATGATTATGAGATCGAGTCCTAAAACTCATGACCATGGCAGTGTGAAATAATAGAAAGAAATTTTTATTAGAATTTCATATTGGACTTGAATCGAATGATTCATTCATATAACAGGTGTTGGGTATGAGAGTTCATCTTGACCTAGATCCTGTCAGGGCTCATGATAGAAGAACCCAACACATAGTTGGCTACACTGAGAGATTCGTATTCGATTCTAATGGATTGCCACCACATACTGCCTAGTGTCACTAGAGGATTTTGGGATCAATTATAATTTTTTTGATGATCGACGATTCTAACAGGATGAATCAGAAAGAGTTTTGGTCCATCGAAAGATGTTTTAATAATGTTAATGATAGAGATCACAACATGTCCTATTACCATACAGAATTGAGTCTAACTAGATCATGCAAATAAGGGTTTGGATCTGGATATCATTAATTGGGCTAACTTGGTTTGATTGATTTGAATTAGATCTAAATAGGTTCAAGAAAATTGTGCTAGCACATAATTGAACCTTTCTCCTTCTATAGACTTTCTGGTTGGTCTGGACTTAGTCAAATTTGATTTGGCTCATCTAAAAACTTTGTATGGATTTGTCTTGGTCTGATTGAGCCTTATCTTAGTTAGATCAAGGCTTGTTCTGATTAGATCAGGACTTGTCCTAGTCTAATGTGAAGGGCATCAGGACAAGGATTGTTTGACCCGATCTTTATAGGAAAGAAGCGAGGAGACATGCGCCCCCTTGAGTTTCTCTTGGGGTGCACACCCTACATGGTTTGCATGAAGTGGGAGGGTGCACTCCCCTCCCTGGCATGCGCCCCTAGTGGATATACATGGGAGGTTATCCATTCAAAATAGTTTGAATGGGTCAAAAGAGTTTGAAAGGTTCAAACTCTTGGAGAGCCTATGCCAACTCCACCTTATCAGATAAGGTGGTGTCAATTTTTCCTCAATTTTGTGTGACAAAATAAGAAGAAAATCAGATGTTAGCATGGAAAGCTTGGAAGGAGTTCTTCTGCTTTAAGCAAATTGATTGCTTAAAGTCGTAGGACTCTATGGTTTCGGTTAGTTTATAAATAGACCTCATTGCCAAAGGGTTTGGCAATCTTATTCACCATGCCCAGACTCTACCTCTCCCTCTCTCTTCCATGCCTCCTCTCCCTCCTCTTCTCCCTTTTCTCCATGCCCAAGAGTTGGGTAGATCAGCAAATCGAGAGTTGAAGTGCTGCTGCTATGAAGACTGCGTTAGGAGTTCTAGATCGTGTGACGATCAATCTACTGTCGAAGATTGGATCGAAGGCACGCCCAGGAGTTCTAGTTTCAAATCTTTAGAGATTTGATCAAGAAGGAGAAGGCTTCCAGATCTGATCCGAGTGGATGCTGGTAAAGGTCGAGCACATGCGCGGCTACAATCTGAACCTCCGTCAACATCTAGATCATCGCTGCAGGTGAACTGTTCACCCAAATCAGGTGATATTTGACATTATAATTTTATATTTTATTTTAGATAAATCTAATCAAATATGAGAACTCTCAAATCTGATTGGATCAAGTAATTTTTTTTTTAAAATTTCATTGCACAACTTGATCCGATTAGGCTGGCCCTATGGTGGTTTTTTCTTTAATTGGTATTAGAGCTGTGGTTCTGGTTCTAGATCTAGATTAGATTAGATCTAATTTTATTTTGATGAAATCAATTTAATGTTTTAATATTATACAAGATATAATTATATTTGATGCCTAAGTTGTATTTTAAATTTTGATACATGAGATGTATGCAAAGCATATATAGAATAGATTTATTATCGTATATGTGATATATGTGCTAGATCTAGTTTTGTAGCATAGTTTGATTTTTCTGATTAGGGCATTCCCCTTGGCCATCCGATCATAAGAATAAGAAGGGTTTAAAGATCCTCACTTTCCATTCAATGGGATGCTCTTATGATGCGGAGGGGTGCTGCGTGTCTGTCCTCAATCATAAAAGTAAAATTTACTTTTCTGCAAAATCTTAAATCCAAAAATCCTAGGTTCTAAATACATGCTTTGTTTTCTGAACCATGTTTAGACTTAATCAGGATTTAATTTATGAAATTAATTAGATCTTAAAATTAAAAATTTTCAGATCTATGATACCTTCATAAAACATGGGTTCAGGATATGGGTAGCTTGATTAGGTCAAGCTTGAGTGGTTGATCAAACCGAATCAAGAGTTGGTTTGGTGTGATCAAGAGTGCTTAAAATTGACCAGCCCAATAATTGTAAGTTTGGTCAAGATTGATTAACAGCTACATATAGTCGACCACCTCAAGACTTAATCTGGCTCCATGATTTGAGCCTGGATTGTAGGCTAACCTGATTAGTTTTGGTCTAATAAATTAGTGTTTAAGGTAAATCTAGTAGATTCTATCGGTGGTCTTTAATTGGAAGATTCTCAACCTGGATGCATCCACGATGAGTTAGTGGCACATCCCTCCCACCAATCTCACTTACCTGACTGATTGGGTCAATCTAGTTCTGTATTGAGGTGGCTAATGATTCAAGCTAACCCATGCCACTAGGTTAGTCATAACCGTTATAACTAATTAAGGATTAAAGAAATATAAATTAAAATCTTTCTAAAAAAATATTAAGTCAATTGATCTTTCACCACTGTAGTTATGCGGACCCTTCTCAGGATTGATTATTCTCGATGGGATATAGTGATTCAGTTGTACCAAGAAGATGCAACCACAGCTATTAGGCATAGGATGCTACTGATTAGAGGATGGGTTAGGCTCAATATTTTGGATATGATGAGGGTCCCAATCATGAATCTAGTTTGTGCAAATAATGGATCTGACTTAACTAAGGAATGGATCAATATTTTGGATATGGTGAGTTTCATGAATTAGAGATCGAGTTGGATGCAACATGTTTAGAGAAAATATTAGACAAGAGTTATCCATTCATCGGCTGACTCATCATCAATAACTATTAGGTCACCCACTAAAAGATTATGGTCACGAAGACTTCGCATCTCTACTAAGGGAGTGAGGATCCAAAAAAATAGTGGGAGCCTACAATTTATTAAAAATGAAACTCCTAAACAAATTGGCTAAGTCAATTATAAGTCTAACTAAAAACTTTAACTCTCTATAGGAAAATCTCTACATCCAACCTCCTAGTCAGGATCCTAGAGACCCACCGATTGACTGAACCTAATTTCAAGGATTGGCTCCAAAACTTAAAAATAGTTTTGAGTTCCAAGAAACTGACTTATGTCTTAGATCGAAAACTTTTCATTCTCCCAGCTTGTCCGACCATCGATCAAAGAACATCTCATGAAAAGTGGTTAGATGATGACAACAAGGTCAGGTGCTACATGTTGATCTTGATGTTTGATGAATTACAATGCCAACACGAGAATATGAAGACTACTAGCAAAATGTTGGCCCACCTACAAGAGTTGCACAGTGAGCAAAGTCATGCAGCACACTATGAAGTGTTGAAGAGGCTCTTCAAGATGTAGATGTATGATGGGCAGTTGGTCTGTGATCATTGCTTGTCAATGATCAAGAACTTAGAGGAGCTTGAGAAGCTTGGGGTGTTGATGGACAAGGATATGTAGATTGATCTGATCCTATAGTCCTTGACTAATTCGTATGGATAGTTTATTATGAACTTCCATATGAATAAGATTCAGTGCACTCTGGTCGACTTATTGAATTTGCTGGTTACTACTAAGGGTACCTTAAAGAGTTTAAGGAGCTCAATGCTTATTGTGGAGTGGACTTCTTCCAAGAGAAAGTCCTCTGGGAAGAAAAAGAAGTCTACAAAGAAGCAGAAGATTGAGGGAAAGAAGAAGGACAAGAAGGAAGATTCGAAGAAAAAGGCCATGGAGAAAGGAAAGTATTTTCAATGCAACTCTGATGGCCATTGGAAGTGGAACTGTCTTGCGAACCTAGCCAGCCTGAAGAACAAGCGGGAAGGTAGACCTTCTAAAGGTATGCTCGTCATGAAGATGAACCTAACGATTTCTTCTACATCCAGTTGGATGCTTGACTCTAGATCTAGTGCTTATTTGTACACTTCTTTGTAGGGTCTTGAGGATAGTAGGAGGCTGAGGGATGGTGAGATGATCCTATGCATTGAAAATGGAGCAAGCGTTATTGCTGTGGCTGTAGAAACCTACCTTCTGCAACTACCATCTGGGAGTGTCTTAGTGTTAAGAGACTATTTCTATATACCTGCTACGAGCAGGAATTTGATTTTTGTTTTCTATTTGGTACAAGAAAATTATGTAATTAGTTTCTTTAGGGACCACTGTACTATTTTTTTGAAAAAAAAATAAAATTATAAGTGGTTTCTTAATAAACGATCTTTACCAGTTACATGTAGATGTATTTGTTAACAATGTCGAGCATAGTGTGAATATGATCTAAATGACTTAGAGATAGTATTAATAAAAAATACTTGTGGCATCTTAGGCTAGATCATATAGCTGAAGACAAGATTAACAAATTGAAGAAATCTAGACTAATTGATCCATTAACCTCCAAGTCATATCCGATTTATGAATCATGTCTTCAAGGTAAAATGATCAAGCTGCCCTTTATGGGATATGGGGAAAGGACCATAGAGCAACTTGCCCTGGTACATATAGATATTTACAGCCCATTTGATATGCTAGCCAAAGGCAGTTTTATCTACTTTATTATCTTTACTGATGATTTATCTTAGTATAGATATGTGTACCTGATGCAACACAAGTATGAAGCCTTTAAAAAATTCAAAAAAATTAGATATGAAATGAGAAAATAAAGTAGAAAGCCCATTAAGGTTCTTCGATCAGATTGAGGAGGCAAATAATTTAATCAAAAATTTTTAAACTATCTCAAGAAGAATGGCATAGTCTCACAGTGGGCTCCATCTAGAATGCCTCAACTCAACGAGATTTTAGAATGGAGAAACTAGACCCTATTAGATATGATCCGATCCATGATAAGCTTCATGGATCTTCCTAATTTTTTTTAGGGATATAGTTTGCTAACAACTATTTATCTACTAAATAGGGTTTCTTCTAAAATCGTTCCTACCACATCGTATGAGATATGACATGATAAGAAGCCAAGTCTGAGTCATCTCAGAATTTGAGATTGTCCAGCCCATGTTAAGAGACAACAGATGGACAAGTTAGAATCTAGATCTCTTAGAGCTCGATTCATTGGATATCCTAAGGAGTCGTTAGGATATTATTTCTGTATGCTAGAAGATCACAATATGATTGTGAGTTGACATGCCATATTTTTTGAGAAATAGTTTGTTCAAGATGGTAGCATCGGAAGAGAGATAAAGCTTGAGGAGAAAATCTTCGAAGAGCAACGAGCCAAGAAACTTGAGGAACCTAGTTAGTCTGAGCCGATCCATACACTACCTCCTCCACCTCATAGGTCAAATAGAATTTTTTGTCCTCCTGAGAGAAACTAAGGTATTATTTTAGAAGATGTAAAGAAAATATTCCTTATGAAAAATGGGGTTCATGAAGATGATCCTAAAACCTATGACAAGATGACATGAGATATCGACTCTGAGAAATGACAAGAGGTAATGAAGTCAGAAATTGACTCGATGCACTCAAACCAAGTCTGGACCTTAGTAGATCTACCTAAAGGTATTGTATCTATTGGGTGCAAATGGATCTTCAAAGAAAAGATTGATGCAAATGGGAATGTGGAGACATTCAAGGTTAGGTTAGTGATGAAAGGGTATAGTCAGCATGAAGGCATTGACTATCAGAATACTTTCTCACCAGTGGCCATGCTAAAATCCATCCACATATTTCTTTCACCAGTGGCAATGCTAAAATCCATCCACATATTTCTTTCTATCGTAGTATATTTCTATTATGAAATATAGTAGATGGACATGAAAATAGCATTCTTAAATGGATATCTTGAGGAAGATATCTATATGGAATAGCCGCTTGTTTTCACTTCCAGTAATGGTGATCACAAGGTCTATAGTTGTAAAGGTCCATCTATAAAATTAAGCAAGCATCTCAGAGCTAGAATGCTCATTTTAATGATGTGATTAAATTATTTGATTTTATCAAGAATGAGGAGAAACCTTGTGTGTTCAAAAAGATCAGTGGGAGCACTATTGTCTTCCCCGTATTGTATGTGGATGACATCCTTCTGATTGAAAATGATATTTTCATGTTGACCTCGATCAAAATATGATTATCTAAGGAGTTTTCTATGAATGACCTAAGAAAGGCATCCTTTATTTTGGAGATTAAGGTCTATAGGGATAGATTGAAGAGAATGCTAGGTCTCTCATAGAAGATATACATAGAGGAGGTGTTGAAGAGGTTCAGCATGGAGAACTCTAAGAGGGGACTTGTGCCCTTCAAACATGGTATTTATCTCTTCAAGAAGATGTGCCCTAACACATCAAAGAAGATTGAATGCATGAGCAAGATCCTTTATGCTTCGGCAATAGAGAGCTTCATATATGCCATGCTATATACATGACCTGATATCACCCATGCTGGGAATGTCACTAGTAGGTATCAATCGAATCCAGATGAAGAGCACTAAACTTTTATAAAATATATTCTTAAGTACTTGAGAAGGACTAAGGATATATTTTTGGTCTTTGGTAATGGAGAACTCTAAGTCCACGTATATACAGACTCAGACTTTATGTCTGATATAGATGATCAAAAGTCGACATTTGAAAATTTGTTCCTGTGCAATGGTGGTGCTGTAAGTTGGAAGAGTTTCAAGCAGACAATAATTGCAAACACCACCATGAAAGCTGAGTACATCGCTGCCTTAGAAGTTGTGAAGGAAGCATTCTGGTTCAAGAAATTTATTGCAAAGGTCGAAGTGATGCCATGTAATATTGTCCCTCTATACTACGACAACAACAACATCATAGCCTTAGCTAAGAGGTCTCACCAGAAGTCCAAGCACATCAAGCAGCGGTTCAACCTCATCCATGATTATCTCAAAAAAGGATACGTCGAGATCAAGAGAGTCGACACTACAGATAATGTGGTTGATCTACTGATGAGGTCTTTGAGCCAACAAAAGATCGAAGCCCATCTTAAGAAAATGGGACTTAGATTTGTAGCCAATTGGCTTTAGGTCAAGTGGGAGTTTGTTAGATATGTGACTTAGAAGCCAAATTAGCCAATACTTGTAAAATACTTTCTAAAGGCATTTTCATATTTTTGACATATAATTAATAAAAGAATTATTTTTTTATCATATTTGTATATTAAGTATCTATGATACATTCATTGGGTTAATAGGTATGATAACATATATTCTCAAGAATTGAGAATTTAAGACATATGTTGTCGTAATTAACTCATAGACTACTCTGGATCATAGGATCATCATGAGGATGGTGATTAATCTAGAAGATTGATGTATGATCACTTTCTTAAGATAGATGAGTCTTAAGTCTACGATGTGAAGACATTGGAGTGAGAGTACAAGTACTTATTGAGAACAAGAGCACTAAGCATGACCATCTTGAGCTATCATAAGGGAGTCTACCTTCTTATCGATGACTAGCTCGATGCAGCAATTGTGTATCTAGTTCTTTGATCAAAAGCGCATCGACAGTTCACCTTGAGGGTGTTATAGTTTGACTACACGATAACTCAGTCTCCTAGCCATTTGGAATCCTGAGGTGTATGTTAGCTATAACATGTTTATTATAGAAATTGGATCATACAAAAATGAAACCTATCAACCTCGGTAGAGGAGTAGTCCTATGATGATCATGAGATTGAGTTCTAAAGCCAATGGTCATGGTAGTATGAAATAATAGAAAAAAAAATTATTTAGAATTCCACATCGGACTCGAATTGAATGATTCATTTATATGATAGGTGTTGGGTTTGATGAGTTCACCCTTATCTAAATCCTGTCGGGACTCATGATAGAAGAACCCAATTACACAGTTGGCTACACCTAGAGTTTTGTATTCAATTCTGATGGATTGCCATCACATACTACTAGGTGTCACTGATGGATCTTGGGATCAATTAGAATTATCTTGATAATCAATAATTCTAACTGGGCAAATCAAAAAAAATTCTGATCCATTGAAAGATGTTTCGATGATGTCGATGATAGAGATCATGACATATCCTATTATCATACATAATTGAACCTAACTAGATCACAATTGGACTAACTTGGTCTGATTGATTTGGATTAGATCCAATTGGGTTCAAGAAAATCGCGCTAGCACATAATTGAACCTAACTTTCTCCTTCTATGAACTTCCTAGTTGGTCTGGACTTAGTCAAATTTGATTTGGCTCATCTAGGAATCCTGTATGAATTTGTCCTAGTCAGATCAAGGCTTGTCATGATCAGATCAGGGCTTGTCTTGGTCTCATGCAAATGACATCAAGACAAGGGTCGTTTGACCTAGTCTTTGCAGGAAAGAAGGGAGGAGGCGCATGCCCCCTAGAGTTTCTCTTGGGGTGCATGCCCTAGATGGTTTGCGTGAAGTAGAGGGGTGCATGCCCCTCCCTGGCATACGCCCCTAGTTGATTTGCATGGGAGGTTATCCATTCAAAGTAGTTTGAATGGGTCAAAAGAGTTTGAAAGGTTCAAACCCTTGGAGAGAGAACCCCTGCGCCAACTCCACCTTATCAGATAAGGTGCTGCTAATTTTTCCTCTATTTTGTGCAATAAAATAAGGAGGAAATCAAATATTGGCATGGAAACCTTAGGAGGAGTGTTGGAATCTAGCATGTCAATATTCGATCCACGATAAGCTAAGAACGAGATTCAAGAGCCATAAAAAAGATCAACCAACATATAGTCGGGCTTTCTCGAATACACAATCGAGTTGGCTTGAGGTAGATTTGAGTCGACTCTCTTAGGTGGATAGAAATTAGTGCTCGAGTGAGATGCAATCGAGCCAGCTTGACTTTTGATGGAGCTGACTCGATGGAGGTGAACAGCACGATGGCGAACAACGCACGAGCATACGAGTGGAAGCTTTTTGATGGGGTCTACAATCCCTAACTCATGGACCTGGTCTATTCATGGGGTCTATTGAGCTATTGTGCTATCCAACGATCAGGAGAGCATGCGAGAGTTGATCGGATGGCTATTGGAATGATTAGGGCTTATAAGAAGGCCTGACGACCTAAGAAGTTGGAGAGTCTTAGAAAAACCTCTCAGGTGGTGCAGAGATAAGGCAGGGAGCATTGGAGTGCTATAGCAGCACCTTCTTAGAGGCACGGGAGCTGAGAGAGGCTCGGTGGTGTAGTAGCCAAGGAGGGTATCTCAGCAGAGAGTGTCAGAGACTTCTTAGGACGTGCGACAAGCATCAAGAAAGTCAAAATTATTCTAAAATGATGGGGTTGCCTAAGGACAGAGGATAGAGCTTGATGTAGAGACTGAGAGGATCATAGAGTGTCTAGGAATGTTGAGGACCCTGGATCGGTAGATCTATGAGGAAGATCATTTTGGGATTACTTTGAGAGCATTGTATGGATGAGTACTTCTGGATTGAGAAAGAGGGTTGGTAAGTTGAGATTGTGTCTCCTCTATTATTCTTTCTCGATAGTGAAGCATTGCATGTCCCATGGATGTAGGCACTTGGGCCAAACCATGTATATGGTTGTATTTATTTGTCTTCTTCTATCTTTCCATAGCAATAGGTGGTGCCATATCTCCTATAGGTGATTTTGGATGGGTGATCCATGTTCTGCAATTGATGGATCTATCTTAATAAGGAGTCCTTCTGCTTTAAGCAAATTGATTACTTAAAGCCCTAAAACTCTAGGGTTTGGGTTAGTCTATAAATAGACCTCATTGCCAAAGAATTTGGCAATCTTATTCATCATGCCCAGACTCTACCTCTCCCTCTCTCTACCACATCTCCTTTTCCTCCTCTTCACCCTCTTCTCCATGCCCAAAAGTTGGATAGATCAGTAAATCGAGAGTCAAAGTGCTGCTGTTGCAAAGACCGCATTAGGACTTGTAGATTGTGTAATGATCAATCTGCTGTCAGATATCGGATCGAAGGCATACCTAGGAGTTTCAGTTTTAGATCTTTAGAGATCTGATCTAAAAGGAGAAGACTTCTAGATCTGACCTAAGTGGAAGCTGGTAGAAGTCAGGCACGTGTGTGGCTATAATCTGAACCTCCACCAGCATCCGGATCATTGCTATAGATGAACTGTTCATCCAAATTAGGTGATATTTGATGTCATAATTTTATATTTTATTTTAGATCAATATAATCAAATATGAGAACTCTCAGATCTGATTGGATCAAGTAAAAAAAAATTTAAAATTCTACTGCATGACCTGATCCGATCTAGTCAATCCTGCAGCAGTTTTTTCTTTACAAGTTGGATCTAGGATGAACATCGAGATTATGTTACATAAGCCTAAAAGGTACGTGCAGCTTCCAGAACAATATGGCTTTAAGGAGTCTATTTTATATGCTCTATTGACTGCAAAGGAGGACCCGTATACCTATGAAGAGGTAGTGGACAGCTATGATAGAGATAGATGGGTTCAAGCGATGTCCGAGTAGATGCAGTCACTCCATAAGAATCAGACTTGGTGGTTGGTGCAACCACCAGAAGGGAAGAGACCCGTTGGATGCAGATGGATCTTCCAATGCAAAGAGGGGCCTTTAGAGTAGGAAGATATCAAGTATAAGATAAGACTGGTGTTAAGGATCTCGTACCAAAATATTATAGTAGAAGAAAGAAGAAATAAAAAAAATAAATAATCAAGTATGTGGATCAACCCAAAGACTCGCCTCCATGGGACATGCAAAACTTTATTATGAAAAAGGAATAAATACAATAGGAGATTATTCACTCTTAACACTCATATACAATTCTCTCAACTAGAAGCTATCCTTGTAAAAATCTCTCTTGAAGACCTCCTAAAATAATTGCAATCTGCTACCTAGCTATCTGCCCGAAGCCTCCTGCTCTCGTTGTCCACTGGTGCCTTCAGCTCTGCCACCATCTCAAGTCTTAGCCGAACCACCACACACTCGCTCTCGATCTGCTACAGGCCTTTTAAAGGCCTCAGCTCATATCCAGCTCAGAGAACAATATCCGATTACATCTCTAATAAGCCACTAACCCTTGGATTACCATTACAAGCAATAGTTGCCATCCAATTGCATGTTTCTACTTGTAGACTCCATGAAAAAACCCAGTCCATGCACACTATATGTGTAGACACTATGGAGGTGCTCTTGCATGCGTGACCGTGCATGCTTGCCCATGCTAGGTGTGTCCCACACGCACGCTGTGTGCTGTCGCCTGAACGCTCGAGCACACCCAAGTGAGTGAAGCAGCACAGGCCTCTCGCATGACCGCTTGGGCTCAAGCCACACCCACGCACGCCCGCTTGGGCCTAGGTTGGCTATTGTGTGTGCTCGTGTGGCACCGATGCTTGTATGGTGCAACCCAGCATGCTACGGGCCACGCCCATGCATGCTTGGGTCGCCACACTTGGCTGCTCCTCCCATGGACCTACCTACTATGGGCCCCACTTGGCAACCTGTAAGCCATACCAACATGCTGCTGACCTTTCTTTGCATGTATCTCCTCCATCTAGATTCCATTTGGGGTATTCTTGGACTTGTTGGACTCTGTCCATTATCTTTGACCTTATTGTAGACTTATTATAGAAGAATTCAAGGTATTTTCCTCAACAATCTCTATCTCGACTCAATATTTATTCTCCATCTATCTGAAAGCTCATCTTGCACCCCCATGCCCTAGGATAATCACCTATTGATCATGGATGGGCAAACATGGGAGTCGAGCTAGGCTATTCGATCCCATCTCCGTCATAGGCTACGTCCACTCTGACCTGAGACCTACTCAAAAAAGTCTCCAGCAATAATAGAAACTTCACTCTATGATATCACCTCTCATCCTCTCTAGTCTTCCATCTTGTGTCCGATCTACCTCCATCTAGAGCACCACCTCGCACTGGGCTTCCTATCATGAGATAGTGTCCTCTATACTTTCTTCCTCTAATCACCATCCTACTACCATGCATGACCTTCAAGATTCCTCCATCAGCTTTTCATCTGAAGTCGATCAAATTCAGTCTTCTCTGTGAGATTAGATTCCTCTTAAAGTTGGATATGTATCAGACCGCACTCAACCTCTTTACTATTCCATCATGAAGCTTCATACTAACCATCTCACAGCTCTTGATCTCACAACTCGATCCATCTGGCAGGAACACAGTGCCCTCATAGATCTTTAGGAAGTCAAATCTTCTCTCTACAACATACATGATGCGAACAAGCAGAATCTATAATCCATTGGAAGGAAGAAGTAGATACCTCATCAGTTATCAGAAGAACATAATCACTTTCTTCTGTACTGCTATTGGCCATTGCTATAGTAGTCTACATTTGATATTTGAGTTGTGGGCAATCTTTGACACAATGTCCCAACTCATCGCACTGGTAGCACCTGATCTTGCTTTGGTTTCTCATCTTGAACTTGGACTACCCACCTCATGATCTCCTGCCATTCCATCTTTAGCTGCCATCATCTCTGGTAACCATCAGGGATGATTTGTCATCTGAACTCAAGGCTTGGTTCTTCTGCTTGAGAATCTCATTCTAGAGTAGTGCAGAAGTCATATCTTCTATCTTGATAGTGCTTTTACCTACAAGAAGAGCAGTTACCAAAGACTCGAAAGAGGATGGAAGGGATGATAGCAAGACCAACACCCCAATTTTCTTAACTTTTTTCAACAAGGAGGAGGTCGGTGAGGATCTTCTAAAAGTTGGATAGATGCTCCTTCATGCTCTGTCCTTCATCCATTCATTGCTAGTAGAATTGTCTCCAAAAGAATAGCATGTTGGTGAGTGATTTTGTCATGTACAACTTCTTGAGCTTCAACCACAGCACCATCGAAAAAGTCTTGCCAAGTACATAGATCATTACATCATCTGCTAGGTATAAGCAAATTGTGCTCACCATCTGCATTTAGATCTGCTTTCAATCCTTCACCTTCATGGTGGTAGGCATCTCCTCATATAAGAGAGCATCGATCAATCCATATTGGATGAGGACATTCTTTATCCTTGCTTGCCATAAGAAGAAATTATCCTTTCTATCGAACCTATTGATCTCCATCTTGATTGCGCTTGTCTTATCCATATTCTTTAATTTTTGTCACAACTACCGCAATCCACTCTCTGGTAGCACCAAGCTCTAATACCAATTATTGAAGATCTTGTACCAGAATATTATTGTAGAAAAAAGAAGAAGTAAAAAGATAGAAGACAATCATGCACATGAATCAGTCCAAAGGCTTGCCTCCGTGGGATATGCAAAGCTTCACTATAAAAAAAGAATAAATATAAGAGAAAATTATCCACTCTCAACACTCATATATAATTTACTCAACTGGAAGCTATCCTTATAAAGCTCTCTCTTAAAGATCTTCTGAAATAACCATAATTCGCTGCCTAACTATCTTCCTAGAGCCCTCTTGCTCCTGCTATCTACTAGCACCCTCTAATCTGCTATCTTCTGCCATCTCAAGCTCAACCAAACCACCACACACTTTCTCTCGGTCTACTACAGGCCTTTTAAAGGCCTTAGTTCATATCCAGCTCAGAGAACAGTCTCTTATTACATCTCTAATAAGCCCCTGACACTTGGATTACCACCACAAGCAGTAGCTACCATCTGATCATGCATATCTGCCTGTAGACCCTATGAAAAATCTCGGTCCATGTGCACTATGCACGTAGACTCCATGAAGGTGCTCCTGCGCATGTGACCGAGAGTGCTCGCCCGTGCTAGGTGCGTCCCATGCATGTGCTGCACACTATCGCCCGAACACCCAAGTGCACTCAAGTGAGCGAACTAGCACAAGCCTCCTACATGATCGCTTGGCCTTGGGCCACACCTGCGTGCATGCCAGCCTGGGCCTGGGCCAGCTATCGTGCGCGCCCGTGCTGGGCCTAGGCATGACCTAGCATGCTGCTGGCTACGCCCGTGCGTGGCTGGCCCATGTGCTTATGTGCATTTGGGTAGAACCCCATAGGCTTGCGCACTTGGGCCACCACACTAGGTCACTCCTCTAGTGGGCCTACCGGCTATGGGCCCCACTCGATGGCTTGTAGGTCATACCAGCCTATTGCTGGTCTCTTTTTGCATGTATTTCCTCCATCTAGACTCTGATTGGGATGTTCTTGGGCTTATTGGATTTTGTTCATCATTTTGAACCTTGCTGTGGGCTTATTGTAGGAGAATTTGAGATATTTTTTTTAACAATTGATGGTCAAAAGATACTCCCAGAGGGAAGGCATTGACTTCAACTATGTTTTCTTTTCAATCATCAGACACATGTCCATTTAAGTGCCATTAAGCCTAGTAGTAGCTCAGATCATGAGCTAGAACAAATGGATGTCAAGATGTCCTTTCTCTATGAAAATTTGGAGGAAAGCATATACATGGAGCAGCCACGAGGATTCATAGAGCCATGGTCAGAAGGAAAGGTATGTTTGCTGTAGAAGCCATTATATGGATTGAAAAAGTCGCCAAGATAGTAGTACAAGCACTTCGATTCATATGTGAGGAGCATTGAGATTTCCAGGTGTGAGTATGACCCATGTGTTTATGTGAAGGCTCTGGAGGATAAGTCTAGGCTATATTTACTCTTGTATGTGGATGACATACCTATAGCATGCAGGAGCAAGAAAGTTGTGCAGGAACTGTAGAAAGTCTTATCTCAGAAGTTTGAGATGAAGGATTTATCTCCTTTAAGGAAGATTCTAGGCATGAAGATCCTTAGAGTTAAAGCAAAGAGGCTGCTATATTTATCTCAAAGTGGTTACATACAGAAGATTCTTGAAAGGTTTGGGATGAAGGAGGCCAAGTTGGTAGCACTGCTACTTGCCAGGCACTTCAATCTTTTAAAGACTATGTTACCATAGACTGAGGAGGAGGCTTAGGAGATTGAGAGTGTGCCATATGCCTTTGAAGTAGGAACTTTGATGGATGCTATGGTGTATTATAGGCCAAATCTTACACATGCAGTGAGTCAGGTCAGTAAGTTCATGGCATGACCTGGTAAAGAGCACTGGCGAGCACTGAAGGGGATCTTCAGATATTTGGTTAGTATAGTTGGAGTTAGCATTTGCTATGGATAGTAAGGAGGTACTGAGGGAAGTTCTAACTTAACCAAAGAAACTCTGGGGCTGATGGAAGGGTATGTGGATGCTGATTTTGGAGGAGACTTGGACACTAGGAGTTCAACAACTGGATTTATTTTTAGTATGAATGAGGGTCCAATCTCATGGAGATCATACTTATAGCTAATTACGGCCTTATCTACTACAGAGGTTGAATACATTGGAGTTACAGAGGTAGCGAAGGAGGCACTATAGCTGAAGGGATTGCTATTGAAAATGGGCTTTGCACAGTAGGTTGTCAAGGTATATTGTGATAGCTAGAGTGCATTGATGCTAGTACATAACTCTATCTACCATGCTAGAATAAAGCATATTAACATCAGATACCACTGGATTAGAGAGCGTGGAAGAGGGTGCGGTGGAGCTGGTGAAGGTGCACACTTTAAGAAATCCAACTGATGCACTCATGAAGATTCTTCCGTTGGATAGCTTTTACAAATGTGTGGCACTGATGGGGTTGATGGATAGAGTAGAGTTTGCTGAGGCTATAGGGCACCAAGCTGGAGATTGTAGAACCTGATGTGGTGCTCCCAAATCTTAGAAGAATAAGGAGGCTAGTTGGAGAAGGAAGCCAAGTAAATAACAACAGGTTTAGCAATCTTAGTCAACTCACTCTGAGACTGGGTTGACTAAGTTGAAGATGAGTCGATCCAATCCTAGAAGTAGATCGACTATATCTCAGAGAGAAGCCAAGTAGAAAGGTGTATTTTTGGGACTGCTAGCACAATATGCATTTTAGTCGACCCAGTGCTTCAATGGGTTGACTTAGTCCCAAGTAAGCTGACTCAGTTTGAGACTGGGTCGACTCAGTATGTGGATAGAGCTACATGAGATTTTTTGGGCTAGGATCGGGTTTGATCCTAGGTGACTTAAGACCTTGGTTTGAGGTCTTAAGAAAGCTAATCTTTTGTTTGAACTGAAAATTAAGTCTAAAGGGATGTATGCATATGAGACATGGGTGTATATGGGCTCGGAGAGTGTATCACATCAGGTTAGCCATTGGAAGTTTTCTTGAGCATTGGGCTTGATCCATTTTGTATAGATATATACATAATGTATTTAGGTCAAGAAATATACAGTGAATGAAAATTGCTCTTTCTCCCAAGAACCCTAGCCACCTTTACTCTCTCTTCTTCTCTTGCTCAATCTAGGGCATCATTGATCTCCATATTTCTTAGTTCCTGATTAATCTCAGGTGTCCCTATGAGATCCAATTTTCATAACACTCCTCTCCCCTCCCCTCATGAACCCCCACGTACCCCCATTCCAAATAGAGTGTTACATTATTTGAACTATTTTTATTTGCCTAATTCGACCATCAAATAAATTAGACTCTCAAATTTCACTCCTAAAGAAATTACACTCCATTGCTTGCTCTTCTTTCCCAATTGCTGGTAGTTATATATGAGGGAGAAGGGAGATAGCTACCATCTAAATATTTGATATAATGTTAAATCACACTGCTTCATACCATGTCAAGCTTTTACTATCTAGTAATGTGTTAGCATAGTTTCATAGCTCATATAGGTTCAAACTTGTCATTTAAGTTTTGTTTTCAGTTCACTCATTCATGATTCAGATGTAAAGCAATGTACTAAGATTTGAAGTTCTTCACCCCTTTTTTGGTAGTTTTAAATGCATCCATTGATGCCTTACTCCTCTCAATGTTCTTACGCGATTCCACCACCACCTTTCTTTTTGTGCCCTCCTCCTTCTCCCCCCTCTCTCCATGGTTCCATGGTTCCATTGAAGGGAAATCCTGATTTTCCGGTCCAGGTTCGTCCAGATCTGATTAGATCAAGAGATATATTTCAAAAATTTTCTCTTGATCTTAATCAGATCTTGATATGTTTTAGATCTGATTCTTATTATTTTAATAAATAAAATAAAATAAGATAAATTAAATCAAATTCAATTTACCTGGTTTGGATAATCCTATTACCCTGTAGATGATCCTGATTGCAGCGGAAGGTTCTGGATCTTAGCCATGCAAGCGCCTGGCCTCTACCGGTATCCACTCGGGTTGGATCTGGAGATCCTCTTCTTCTTTATCACACCTCCAAAAATCAGATCTGGATCTGATCTGGAGGATCTTCAAAACTCTTTTGAAGATCTGCAGTCGTCCTTTTGCAGCAGCGCAGCCTTCTTGATTTTGATCGCCTTTCCTTGATCTAAATCGCACCAAACTAAGTCCAAAACACCTTTTGGACGTGGAGAGCAAGAGGAGAAGAGACTATGGCATGGAGAAGGAGGGGAGAGGCAGCCTTGGGGCGTATCTAATAGCATTGGAATTAGGGTTGGGCGCAGGGTCTTATTTATAGACCTCTTGTGATCCAACTCCTCTTCCTCTCAACCAATCACAACCCTTTGTGAAATCAGATCTAAATCTGATTGGTTGGAATAGAGACCCCTGGATTCCTCCTTAGAGGGCGCCTAAGACCAGTCAAACTAGATTCTTAGTAGAACTCTGATTGGAATCCAAAAGGGAGGTGGAGTCCTTGTCCAACAAGGACTCCTAGGCGCCTCCTACTTGGGCTCACGCCACCCTTGGCGTGCGCCCTTCTCCTTGCCAGGTTCTGGCAGGGGGACAGGCCCCCACCAGCTCTCCAATAGGTGCATGACATGTGGTCAAAAGTCAAAGGGTGAATGGTCAACGTTTGACCAGTCAAAGGTAGACTTTTGACCAAAGTCAAAGAACAAGAAATGGCAGGTGACCAAAAATGGCAGGTAATGTCTTACAAATAAGACAACCTATTCTGACTTGGACAACCTCTAGTCAGACCATATGAAGGCCTCTGATTGAGCACAAACTCCTTTGGCTCAGTCAGGACAACTTATTTATGATAGTAAAAGAAGAACGTTAGGTTCAATCGAGTGCTAGCACGATTTTCTTGAACCTAATTAAATCTCATTCAGATCAATTGAACTAGATCAGTTCAATTGATGATCACCAGATTCAAACCCTTGTTTGTGTGACCCAGTTAGGTTCAGTTCTGTATGGTAATGGGATATGTCATGATCTCTATCATAGACATCATCAAAACTCCTTTCGATGGATCAGAACTCTTCTGATTCGAACAGCTAGAATGATCGATCATCTAAATCATTCTAATTGCTCCCAAAATCCACCAGTGACACCTAGCAGTATATGGTGGCAACCCATCAGAGCTGAATGTGAACCTCTTGGTGCAGCTACCTGTGTGATTCAGTTCTTCTATCTTGAGCCCGATCAGATTAGGGTTAAGGTGAACTCGTCAAACCCTAGTCTCTGTCATATGATGTAATCATTCGATTTCGAGTCCAATATGAAAATCTAAATAGAAACTCTTTCTATTATTTCACTCTGCCATGGCCATGGGCTTCAGGACTTGATTCTCATGATCATCATAGGGCTACTCCTCTACCACCGAGGTAGATAGATCCCATCTTGATGCAATCCAGTTCCTACAATGAACATGTCACAGCCAACATACACCTCAGGGTTCCATATGGCTAGGAGACCGAGTAATGGTGTAGTCAAACTATAACACCCTCAAGGTGAACTGCCGATGCATCTCAGGTCAAAGAACCAGACACACTACTGCAGCATCGAGTCAGTCATTGACGAGAAGGTAGACTTCCTAATGACTACTCGAGGTGGTCACGCTCAGTGCCCTCGTTCTCTAACGAGTACCTGTACTCTCGCTCTGGTGTCTCCACACCGTAGACTTCAAGACTCATCTACTAAAGAGAAGCGATTGTACACCAACCTTTCGGATCAATCACCATCCTCGTGATGATCCTATGGTCGGGAGCTATTTTATGAGTTAATAATGATTATTCATGTCTTAAATTTTCAACTCTTGAAAATATGAATTATCATTACCATTAACTCAAAGGATGTATCACAGACACTAAATACACATGTGTGATAGAAAATAACCCATTTCATTAATTATAGTCAAAATTATAATTTTGCCCCTAGAAGTGTATTACAAGTGTCAGCCAATTCTGGCTTCTAGGGCACATATATCTAACAATCTCCCACTTGTCCTAAAGCCAATTGGCTACAAGTCTAAGTCCATCTTCTCAAGGTGGGCTTCGATCTTCTGCTGGCCCAACGGCTTTGTAAGTGGGTCTGCCACATTATCTGCGGAGTTGACTCTCTTGACCTCAACGTAACCTTTCTCAAGGTAATCGTGGATGAGATGGTATCACCGTTTGCTAGGAACTCTTCCAGCACAAATAGTCTGCCAGATGTTGACTTTCGATCATCTATATCGGACATGAAGTCGAGTCTGTGTATCCCTGAACTTGGAGTTCTCCATTACCAAAGACCAACATCATATCCTTAGTTCTTCTCAAGTACTTAAGGATACATTTCACAGAAGTCCAGTGTTCTTCACCTGGATTTGACTGATATCTGCTTGTGACACTCACAGCATGGGCTATATCAGGTCGTGTACATAGCATGGCATACATGAGGCTCCCTATTGCAGAAGCATAAGGGATCTTGCTCATGCGTTCTATTTTCTCAGGTGTGCTGGGGCACATCTTCTTGGAAAGATGAATACCATGTCTGAAGGATATTAATCCCCTCTTAGAGTTTTCCATACTAAACCTCTTTAGTACTTCATCTATGTACATCTTCTGTGAAAGTCCTAGCATCCTATTCGGTCTATCTCTATAGACCTTAATTCCTAGAATAAAGGATGCTTCACCTAGGTCTTTCATGGAGAATTCCTTAGACAACCACATCTTGACTGATGTCAACATGGGAATATCATTCCCAATAAGGAGGATGTCATCCACGTACAATACGAGGAAGACAACAGCGCTCCCACTGACCCTTTTGAAAACACATGGTTCCTCTCCATTTTTGATGAAACCAAACTTTTTGATCACATCATTGAAACGAGTGTTCCAGCTCCGAGATGCTTGCTTAAGTCCATATATGGACCTTTGCAGCTTGCAAACCTTGTGATCAGTATCACTGGATGTGAAACCTAGCGGCTGTTCCATATAGATATCTTCCTCAAGATATCCATTTAGGAATGCCGTTTTCACGTCCATTTGCCATATTTCATAATCGAAATAGGCTGCAACGGCAAGCAATGTGCGGATGGATTTTAGCATAGCTACCGGAGAAAAGTTATCCTGATAGTCAATGCCTTCACGTTGACTATAACCTTTTGCCACCAGTCTAGCCTTGAATGTCTCCACATTCCCATCTGCACCAATCTTTCTCTTGAAGATCCATTTACACCCAATAGGTACTATACCTTCTGGTGGATCTACCAAGGTCCAGACTTGGTTTGAGTGCATCGAGTCAATCTCTGACTTCATTGCCTCAAGCCATTTCTCGGAGTCGATATCTGATATCGCCTCGTTGTAGGTTTTGGGATCATCACCATGAGCACCATTACCTATGAGGAACATTTCCTCTATATCCTCTGAAATAATACCTAAGTATCTTTCAGGGGGACGAGAAACTCTTT